>SZWC01017492.1:27488-43306 GCA_023375785.1 Penium margaritaceum | reverse complement strand
GGGGGGGGGGGGGGGGGGGGGGGGGCAAGCCATGCCATGCCGTCTCTCCTGTTGAGGCTGGTGCGCTGGCGGTCATCCTCCCCCCAAAGCATGTCCATGGCGCGTCAACACGACCAGCCCCAACAGCAGGAGTAGAAGGAGGATGATCATGACCGCAGGTGAACTGACAGCAGGGGCAGATGGGGCACGGGGTTATGGATTCCCTTTCGTTCATACGTTACATCGACTCCGTTTCGTGCCAGTGCCACTACCGTTGCAGTCGCCCTGCTGTGCGGGTGTGCTGCCATGGTGAGCTTTGGTCGGCTGCGTCCTGATCCGGTAGACTTGGCAGCCGACGCCAGCGCCATTGACTGCCAGGCGGACAGCAAGCGGACTCTGCTGACGTGGCCGCAATGGAGCCACGTTGGATCCGCAGATCTGACAGGAGCGGAATCTTTGAAGCTGAGTCGTCTTAGCAACGGGACTGGACAGCAAACCTCAGGTGCATTCATAGGGGCAGAATCTGTAGCCGCGACAGAGGCCAGAGCAGAGGGCGTCGGAGGGGGCGCACAGGCAAGTGCGGATGGAGTAGCAGCGGCAAAGGGCGCGCTTCATGCAGTAGCAAGGAACAGCACGGGGCGGTCCCGGCGCGACTGGAAGGGCCTGAGGGGTCCGTGGTGGTATGGCGCGAAGCTGTGTTTGGTGGACCCTTCGCCCCAGTGCTAGCCTGTGATGCCCGTGGCGGGAAGCTTGTACACTGGCAGTGTGCAAGGCGCGTGGAAGATGGGGTCTGGATGCACCGCGACATGCCGCTGCTACTGCCTCTCCCTGTCCTTTACCAGCCAGGGGCCCTATAGTTACTAGGAAAGTTCCTAGCTAGAGTGTGTGAGACAGGACGGGAGAGAGCGACGGGCAACAGTGCGTGAGACACGCCATGGAAGCAGTAACTTGCCTTAGCAACGTTCGCACTCAACCAAGACAAAGGGCGAGAGGGGAAGCAATCAAGGTAAGCACCGGTGAGCACGCACCCACCTCGAGCATCACGCTCGGGTGGGCGAGTGCCACCACCCAGGGGTCGAGCCCGACCACTCAGAATAAACCGAGGGCGGTTGCTCACGAGTGCACGGCCAAGACCGGCACGGTGGCCCCCTAAGGATCAGCACCCGGGAAATATGGAGCCTCCCAAGAACAATCAAGGCAAGAGAACATGATCTAGGGCACTGCAGTGAGAGTGCACGAGCCTTAGCATCTACCGCATCACAGAGAGTCATAGAAAGTCATAGAGAGTCATGCAATGGCCACGCTTGTGCCAAGGGGCACTCCTGGGTCCAGCAGCAGCAGCTTGAGGGCGTCAATGGCTCCAGTCAGAATGGGCACGTCTGACGCTTCCCCAGGTAGGGCCATTGTCGCTTAATCTGTACATGTGTGTGTGTGCAAAGTGTGGGAGACAAGAGGGCATGGATTTGTGAGTGGCCAACGAACTTCAACACTCCCCCATGATCCGGAGACAAGCAACCCATACACACATGAGAGGACCACAAGAGGTGATCACAAGAGGTGAAGTAGATGCATCATAGACAATCAACCTGGGTCATGTGGACATATGAGACCCACTACATGAACAGCACTCTTGAAGACATTTTGTCTGATGGCCTTAGTGAGAAAGTTAGCTCTCTCAGACCGTGTATCCACCCACGCGACCTGGACGATGCCAACAGCAATGCACTCACGAACAAAATGACGCTCCACATTGATGTGTTTGGTGTGTGAGTGATGCATGCCACTGTTTTCAGCAATGGCCTTTGTGCTTTGGTTGTCACAACGCAGAGTGATGCAACGGATGGGGACACGCAATTGTTGCACCAGACGACACAGCCAGACAGTCTCACATGCGTCTGCACCTAGAGTAACATACTCAGCCTCAGCCGTGCTGCGAGCCACACACCCTTGTTTGCCACTCTTCGAGGGGACTACATTGCCACCAACCAGAAAGATGTGACGTGTTCAGCTACGGGCATCAGAGTCCTACGCCTAGTCAATGTCTGTGAAACCTTCCACCACAAGCGAGGGATGTGCCCACAAATACAGCCCAACATGAGGGGTGGAGAGGGCATGGCGCACTAATCGCAATGCTGACTCAAGATGACGCTCACGGGGACACTGAGAGAACTGAGACAAGAAGTTCACAGCAAATGCCACATCAGCACGCGTGGTCGTGGCAAGGTACATCGAGGAGCCAATGACACAAAGGTAATCAGTCACATCGACTGTCTCTCCCAGTTTGGACAGCTCAAGACACTTCATGTGGGACTGACCGGCGGACGCCATGGGAGTAGACACCGTGGGATGGACATGAGGAGCGGTGCGAAGCGCTCCCCCAGGCTGCGCACGTATGCAGCCTGATGCACATGCAAGATGCGACGTGCACAGTCCCGTTTGAGTTCCATGCACAGGAAGACACAGGCTAAACCAAGATCCTTCATCTTGTATGTCGCCTGGAGCAAATCCTTGGCGGTCGCAACAGACGCAACATCAGGGGAGGCAATAAGAAGATCATCCACGTAGACAAGAATGGCAACAAGTGGTTTGGTGGGGGGGCTGAGGAACAACGCCGGATCCACAGCACTCCGCTTGTAGCCCCCCTTTTCAATGGTGGATGTGATCTCTTGGTTCCAGCACCGTCGGGACTGTTTGAGACCATAGAGGGCCTTGCGCAAGCGCCACACCCGGTTGGTTCCATCACAGAAGTCGGGTGGTTGTACCATGTACATCTCTTCATTCAACTTGCCATGGAGAAAGGCATTGTTGACATCCATCTGCTCAAGCTCCCAGTCATGCTGAGTGACCAGGCTGAGAAGAGCCTCTGGTTGTGGCGTACCGAGCGCCTAGGGCAAAGGTCTCGTCAAAGTCAACACCGAGGATCTGAGAGAACCCTTTGGTAGTGAGACGAGCCTTGTACCGTTCAACTGTGTTGTCTGAATTCAGCTTACGACAGTACACCCACTTGGCAGTAATTGCCTTGCGACCCGGTGGGAGGTTGACGAGCTCGTACACACCATGCTCATACAGTGCATCGAGTTTGGCCTTCATGGCCTAATTCCACAATAGGGAATCAGAGGCCGTACGGGCTGCCTGCACAGTCAGCGTTTTGGGAGGAAGAGGAGAGAGGCCGGCGGCAGCAAAGCACGAGGAAACATACCCAGCTACAGACGAGGACAGAGTTGACTGGAACTCCTATTCAACAAGAGAGTAGCCAAGTACGGTGCTGGGGTGTAGGACAGATGCTGGCGTAGACAGGGCAAAGGTGGTATGACCAAGAGCACGAAAGCCAGGGTCACCAGAGACAACAGGATGAGACTGAGAGGGAAGGACCCAGAGACACCCATCGCGCTTGTAGGGTGAAACTAGGGGGATGGATGGAGCACGCGCGGGTGAGGAGGTAGTAGCAGGACGAGGCGGCACAGACGGAGGAGAAGAATCACTAGAGAGAGGTGGATCTGAGACGACCGGCTTTGAGGTGGCGCCGAGAGTAGGACAGAATAGGAGACTGCGGGAGAGGGAGTAGAGGGCTCAAGAGAGACAGGGGATCAACTGGGTGAGGCCAAGGGAGCCGTGGAGGGAGACGTGGACAAGAAGGCACTCTGCTCATCTGAGGAGGAGACAGAGGGGACATAGGGACGCCCCGAGGGGAGAATAGCAGGCCCAGAGGGCAGAGAACCATCCCCATCCTGGAAGGGCGCAGAGAGGGACCCGCCAAAAGCGGGGAGAGTCACAAGCAAACAGGTGCTCATAGACGAGTGCGTCATAAGACTCAACGACACGGCAGCGGAAAGGGTCCCAGAAGCGCCACGCCTTGGAGAATGGAGAGATGCCTAGAATGATGCACGGGTGACCACGTGGGGACAACTTACCTTCACGTTGATTGGCGGGCACCCAAACGGAGGCAAGACAGCCCCAAACGCGGGCAAGACGGAGGTCTGCACTTCTACCACTCCACCACTCAAAGAAAGTGACAGTGTGGGGAAGGGGTCCATGCGGGACGCAATTCCAGACCCAAGTCATGTAGGACATAGCCTCAAAGGCGAAGAGAGGAGACTAACCAGAGGTAGAGAGCAGAGAGCGAACACCATAAGCAAGAGTGCGGTTCCAGTGTTCGGACACACCATTTTGTTGTGGGGGTGTAGGGAGCAGAGGATTCAAGCCGCACACCATGGGACACAAGGAAGCGAGACGTGGGACCAAAGAACTCAGCACCACGGTCACTGTGAAACACCCGCAAGGACCGAAGACAAGCCCGCTCGGCCTAGGGGAGCCAGGACTCAAGGATGTCGGTGACATCACTCTTGTGCCGCAATGCAAAAACCCAACGGTAGCGTGAGTATTCATCAGTGAGGCACAGGACATAACACCCAATGCCGCCAAGGAAGTCCGAGGGCAACGGGCCCATGACGTCAGCATGTACCAGATGAAGTGGGTGCGAGGTAGAGGACTCAGAGGTGGAGAATGGGGAACGGTGCATTTTGCCACTGGCACATTCAAAGCAGGTGGTCGTGCAGGGAGGAGAAATGGTGGCGGGGTCAAGGCCGTATGTAGGCTCAAGGCAAAGAAGGCGCTGGATCGCGGCACTATGAATGTGACGGAGGTGACGATGCAGGAGATAAGCATGCTCCGAGGACAGCGAAGGAGCGGCGTGAACAAAGGTAGCAGCAGCGGAAGACGAGGGCAACGTGAGCGGCACACGGAACAGGCAATCGCAGCGCACACCATGAAGAACGACACGGCCAGAAGAGCGGAGAGAGATGGATGCAAGGCCGAGGCTAGACGAGAAGTCTATGCCCTGATCGTCAAGGGTGGTCATGGAGAGAAGACTAACTTCAAGGTCAGGGACGTACAGAACATCGGGTAGATAGACAGTGCCCCGGGGACCAGCAAAGCAGACAACACCAACACCTTGCACAGGGAGAACCTGGCCGGAGCCAGTTCGCACATAGTGCACAGAGTGCGCTCCTCGTCACGGTGATCAGAGGAAGGCTCTGAAGGCGGTGTGACGAACGGTCGAAGTAGTGCCCATCGTCACAAGCTCAGTGGGGAACGAAGTAGTGAGATGATGGGGGGCCGTAGTAAAGAGGGCCATACGGAGGGGAAACCCAGCCCCAGGGGTTGGATGTAGGTGGTGCAGGTTGGAGATGCGCGAGCGTGGTAGACAGTGAGAAAATGCATGGAAGCTTCCTAGCAACGCAGCCGTTGACTAGGCATCAGTGCCTAATCAAACGGTGACGACAGTCACAAGTTGTACACACTACAGCAAGGGTTTGGCTAGGAGACACAAGGCAAAGTGTCAGAATGCTTCAATATAGCAAATGCAGAGAGAGTTAACAAATGACAGGTCCAAGGCATAAATACCTGCCGCGGCGCACAGCGGGTGTCGCACGCGCCAGTCCAAAAGCTATCCTAAAACTGGCCCAAAACCACTATTTTGGCCGTTACTCTGCGCACACATGTCAGAATGCTACGCCGTCTGAACCTAGATGTGCAAAATCAAAAGACAGACGCTACGACTGGTCACATGCATGCATCCATCGACAGAAAATGAACATACAATGCAAAAACATGCAAATAGGCCTCATGGCCAGTCCGCCGAAAGACGCCTGCAAGATGTGAAGGACACAGCAGAGAGTCTCGGTGGCATCTGGGGCTCAGGTACAGTGGTCGGCCAGCTCCAAGCTGGTAGTCCGCCGTCTGTCATCACGCCGGTGCCACCAAGGCCGCCCGCCTCAGGGATCTGCACGAGTATGGACACAGCCGAGTGGTCACAGTATACTGTACAGGAACGGCACAAAGCACAAAACTCCCCCATGACCCGAAGGTACGCATGTCCATACGCGTGCAGCACTGGTACGAACACAATAGTGAGGGACAGAAACAAATGAGACGCAGATGCACATCCCACACTCAAACACTCTCACGCACGGGGCGAAGCCCAACAGAACTAATGGCCACCAAGAACTTTCCGCGAGCAAGTGCCTTCGTCAAGAAATCAGCACGCTGCATGTCAGTACCAACCCACATGATGGAGATCATGTGTCGCTCCACCAGATCACGAATGAAGTGATGCTCAACCGCAATGTGCTTTGTGCGAGCATGAAAAACACCAGAGTTCTCCACAACAGCGAGAGCACTCTGGTTGTCGCAACGCAGCACAATGGCGGGTACTGACTGCCCAAGCTCAAGAAACAAGCGTTGCAGCCATACTGCATCAGCAGCCCCTGCGCCCAAAGCAACATACTCTGCCTCTGATGAGCTACGTGGTATGCAGCCCTGCTTCCCGCTTTGCCAAGACAAAGTGGTACCACCGAGCAGAAACACGTAGCTAGTGCGACTGCGCCCATCAGGGCTCCAAGCCCAGTCGCTGTCAGTGGAGCCGTCAAGGACCACCGAACACTGTCGACGAAAGCAGAGTCCGAGGTACGGCGTGGAGACTACGTACCGTACCACTCGCACAGCCGCATGAAGGGCTCTCGCACGTGGAGCGTGCGAGAACTGAGGGAGGAGGTTAACGCAAACGCGATGTCAAGACGTGTGGTGGTGGACAGGTACATCAGAGATCCGATAAGACGGAGGTACAAGGTCACGTCCACTATCTCCCCCAACTGTGTAGGATCAACCACCTTCAGGGCATCCTGCCCATCGGGTGTAAGAGGTGTGGAAGCGGATGGCACTGCACCAAGGAGATCGCTAAAGCACTCCCCCACGACTCGTGCGTATCGGGCCTGATGCAGCAACAGTGTCCAATGTCTGCGATCTCGCACGATCTCCATACCAAGAAACACCGATGCAAGACCGAGGTCTTTCATCCTGTAGGCAGTCTGCAGGACAGCCTTGGCCTCCTTCACGGCCTCTAGGGACAGAAACACAATCAGGAGGTCATCAACGTAGACCAAGATGGCGGTGAACCATTCGGGTTTCGGTAGGGTGAAGAGCGAGGGGTCTACCTCACTCTGTACGTATCCTCTGCGAGTCAAAGTGCCAGTGATCTCCCAGTTCCAACACCGTGGAGACTGCTTGAGGCCGTACAAGGAATTGCGCAAGCGCCAGACCTTGTCACCGTCCTTAAAACCTGGTGGCTGAGCCACGTAAATCTCCTCATCTAGAGAGCCATGGAGGAACGCATTGTTCACATCCATCTGGTGCAGTTCCAAGTCATGCTGAGCCACTACACCAAACAGAGCTAAAGCTGAGGTCATGCGGTCGACAGGGGCAAAGGTGTCAGTGTAATTGACTCCCTAAATCTGAGAGTACCCATTGACGACCAAGCGGGCCTTGTAGCGTTCAAGGGAGCCATCCGGCTTCACCTTCTTGCGAAAGACCCACTTCACCTGAATCGCCTTCCTCCCAGGGGGAAGGTTGACAAGCTCATAGACTCTGTGCTCTCGGATAGCGCGAAGCTCATCCTTGCAAGCAGCTCACAAGGCATTAGCATCCTGCGATGAGAGAGCCTCCCTCAATGTGCCAGGATCAGGCACCATAGAGGGGGGACTTTGTGTGGTGAGTACACACGCCTCAGTGTCAGGCCTGACGGCCACGGGATCAGCTGCTGCATTACAGGCGATGTGGAACTCGCGAGTGACCAGGTCGTGCCCTATAGGGCACGCTGGATGTACCTCTGAAAGCTCAATGCGGACACTCACGCCTAAGGCCTTTGTGCCTCGATCACCGCTCGAGATGCTGCGAGTGGAACGCCTGGGTCTGGGACCCGATGCTCGCTGAGCTCCGGAGTCCAGTGGTCAAGAGCGGCCACCGGGCTCACGGGAGTAACCGAAGGTCGAGGGGCGCACCTCAGGCTTAGGGACAAATACGACCACAGGAACAGGTACGACCACAGCTGGTGAGGGCTGAGACGAGGCAGCCGAAGATGCCGTGCGAGGAGATGAGTGTGTGGGAGACACGGGGCTGGGTGTGACAGCAGGCAAGGCTGGCCCGGACACTGAGGCAGGAGTATCAGCCGACATAGGAACGGGAGTAGGCAAAACTGGGTCAGACGCGAGAGGAGTTGTGCCGGTAGACACAGGTGATGGTGCAGGAGAAGGCGTGAGAGAAGAGGGACCTGTGGGGTGTGAAACATGCTGTACATGCGAGATCTCTGGACCGACGGAAATGATAGCCGGATCATCAAGGGCTGGATATCGAGAGGGGGCTCGAGCGGACACATCAGCTGGACGAGGTATAGTCGCTGGCATAGAAGTCTCCCCCATCCGCCGAGGACCCTCACAGGAAGGAACATGGGTTGTGATCGAAGTCAGGTCACAGTATGTGAGTGACTCAAAAAACAGTGCGTCATGGGACTCAATGACGCGACGGCAAGTGGGGTCCCCAAAACGCCAGGCCTTTGACCGCGGGGAGATGCCAATGAAGGCACACAAGCGACCCAGAGGGGAGACATTGGAATCCCGCTGGTCCTCGGTGTACCACACAGAGGCCAGGGATCCCCAGACGCGAGCGCGATGAAGGTCAGCACGGTGGCCAAACCAAAGCTCGTACGGTGTAACATGGTCCAGAAGCGGACCATGCGGGAGGCGGTTCCAGACCCAAGTCATGTAGGCGAAGCCCTCGAAGGCGAAAGACTCCGGGAGACCGCACTCAGACCGCATGACACGAACCGCATCCTCCATGGTGCGGTTCCAGCGCACAGATACACCGTTCTGCTGTGGAGTAGCAGGAGCAGAGACCTGGTGAAAACTCTCGAGCTCAGCAAAGAAGGAGTCCATCTCACCAAGGAACTTGCCGCCGCGATCCGAGCGAAAAGTATGTAGTGTGTGGTGAGACTGACGCTCAGCCATCACGAGCCAGAGCCAAACCGCAAGGGCGGCGTCGCTCTTCTGACGCAGACTGTACACCCACCGGATGCGGGTGAAGTCATCAGTCAACGTCAGAACATACCGGCCCCTCTCGGACAGGGACTCGACCGGAAGAGGAACGAGAAGGTCGAAGTGGACCAACTTGAGAGGCCTAAGCGCTCGGGAACGCGAGTCGGGGTAGGTGCACCGATGCATCTTCCCCTGAGCGCAGAAAAGACAGTCGGTCTTGGGTGGCTTCTCGAAAGAAGCCACGTCAAGACCAAGAGCAGACTGTGTCCGAATGAGCTTCGACACAGTGTCGAAGTCCACATGACACAGACGACGATGAAGCAACCGCTGGAGTTCCGGGGATAGAACACCAGTGACAAAAACGCGACTGGATGAGGAGGGAAAGCAAGGGGAGGAGGGCCGAGCGATACGATACAAATCATCTATGACTGAAGCACGCAGAATAATGCTACGGGTGTCAATAGCAGTCACAGTCGCTGAATCAGCGGTATGGTCCACAGAGAGCCCCATCAGGGTGCAGGCACGCACAGAATGCAGAATAAGCTCAAGATCAGGCACAAACAACACGTTAGAAAGATACAGGGGGGCAGACGGACCGTCAAAACATACAACCCCCACACCGTGGACTGGCAAGGACTGACCAGAACCTGTACAAACAGAACGGACAGTCGTGACAGGACCGAGTACGACAAAGTCACTTCGACGGCACGTCATGTGATGGGTGGCCCCAGAATCGATGATCCAAGTGCCATCGGACTCACGACTGGTGGACTTCACTGTACAACGAGCAATGGAACACTCGGCATTAGAGGGATGCTGAGTCGTCAGTGGGGAGGAACGACATACATCACGAAGGTGAGACTCATGAATCCAGTCAGTGCAGTCAGGCCCATCATCATTATTTGTTGACTGTGCTCCCCCACACGCGTCATCACGAGCCACGGGAACGGACAAACAAGTAGTCTGTGAACCACCCGACGATGACAACACACTCGCACCTCCCTGAAAACGAAGCGCCAGAAGATGACAAAGCTCGGCGATGGTGCGGTCGCGTGGGTCTAGATCGCTGCTGCTCGCTTGTGAGGACGCAAGAACTGCTGTAGTCGTGGTCGCCGCACGTCCGGAGGAGGGTGCGGATGATGCGCCGGACGTGGAACGAAGAGCATGAGCAGCCTGAAGACCACAAGTGATCCGCGCCTAGTCAAGCGGTTGCTGGCACTCGGTGTAGCGATGGGCGCCTCCACAGTTGTAGCAGTGCACAGAACGGCCACTGCTACTGACCTGACGACAGCTGCTGACCTGATCCACGCTTCCTATTCTTCTTCTTCCCCTGGGCGGCTGCTGCAACGCCCTGTGTCTGCGTGGGTGTAGACGGAGTCGAAGAGGAGGAGGAAGATGAGGTAGTGATGGAGGTGGATGAGGGTGACTGCAGGAGGGAAGATGGTGGTGATGCAACGACTGCTGCAGCGAGGGAAGTCTCCTGATGCGCTACTGCTACCTTGTGGGTTGAAGTCACCTGGAGGAAAAGCTGATGTGTCCAAGGGAGCAGCTGCAGAGTGGCTGAGAAATGCTCAAGGACGGCGTTGCTATACCGTGTGAAGATNCAACGCCCTGTGTCTGCGTGGGTGTAGACGGAGTCGAAGAGGAGGAGGAAGATGAGGTAGTGATGGAGGTGGATGAGGGTGACTGCAGGAGGGAAGATGGTGGTGATGCAACGACTGCTGCAGCGAGGGAAGTCTCCTGATGCGCTACTGCTACCTTGTGGGTTGAAGTCACCTGGAGGAAAAGCTGATGTGTCCAAGGGAGCAGCTGCAGAGTGGCTGAGAAATGCTCAAGGACGGCGTTGCTATACCGTGTGAAGATGTCGGTGTACTCAAGGCGAACGCCGAGCATAATCGTCCGAAGCGCCCACAGCTGTGTGCCTCCTGAGGTCCCAATACGCGTATAGATACGCATGGCGCGTCGCCAGTAATTCGCTACAGACTCCGCAGGCCCCTGACGGAGCGAATGGAAAGCACGAATGTGTGATGCACGAGTGGCGTGCGTCTCTGTGGCTAGCAGGGATAATGCCACATCCCAACCTCCACGGGGATTGGCGCCGGTGCCTGTACCAGCCTTGCCAAGGAAGGGGCACAAGTCGACGACAGTCTCGCGTGGCATGGCGTAGAGAAGTCCGCGCATGGCCCGGGCTGCAGTCAGTGCCTGTGCTGGGTCTGTAGACGNGAGCATGAGCAGCCTGAAGACCACAAGTGATCCGCGCCTAGTCAAGCGGTTGCTGGCACTCGGTGTAGCGATGGGCGCCTCCACAGTTGTAGCAGTGCACAGAACGGCCACTGCTACTGACCTGACGACAGCTGCTGACCTGATCCACGCTTCCTATTCTTCTTCTTCCCCTGGGCGGCTGCTGCAACGCCCTGTGTCTGCGTGGGTGTAGACGGAGTCGAAGAGGAGGAGGAAGATGAGGTAGTGATGGAGGTGGATGAGGGTGACTGCAGGAGGGAAGATGGTGGTGATGCAACGACTGCTGCAGCGAGGGAAGTCTCCTGATGCGCTACTGCTACCTTGTGGGTTGAAGTCACCTGGAGGAAAAGCTGATGTGTCCAAGGGAGCAGCTGCAGAGTGGCTGAGAAATGCTCAAGGACGGCGTTGCTATACCGTGTGAAGATGTCGGTGTACTCAAGGCGAACGCCGAGCATAATCGTCCGAAGCGCCCACAGCTGTGTGCCTCCTGAGGTCCCAATACGCGTATAGATACGCATGGCGCGTCGCCAGTAATTCGCTACAGACTCCGCAGGCCCCTGACGGAGCGAATGGAAAGCACGAATGTGTGATGCACGAGTGGCGTGCGTCTCTGTGGCTAGCAGGGATAATGCCACATCCCAACCTCCACGGGGATTGGCGCCGGTGCCTGTACCAGCCTTGCCAAGGAAGGGGCACAAGTCGACGACAGTCTCGCGTGGCATGGCGTAGAGAAGTCCGCGCATGGCCCGGGCTGCAGTCAGTGCCTGTGCTGGGTCTGTAGACGTTACGGGCTGTGGTAGTAAGGCCACACTCCCTCAGATGTAGCCCACACCTGAAACAGGATCTCCCAGCAGTCGAAACCATCCTTGTTGATGTACCGTGGAGGCGGTGCCTCAAAGTCTTTAGGCTGCCGCTCTGTGGGGAGAGCAACCGCAGGCAGAGGAAGACGAGAGACAGGAAAAACTCCTGGGAGAGGGTGATCGCCGGGGTAGTCAGGTGGTGATTGTATCGGGGAAACCGGTGGAGGTCGGGTACCCGTCTGCAGCTAACGGAGGCGCTCCTGGAGAACTCGAATCTCCTGCTCCTGAGAAACATCCTTGATGCCTGGCATGAATGGCTCATCGTGTAGTAGCTCATCATCAAGGAGGCCAGCAGGTGGTGGGTCAGGTGGAGCGCTTGTCACGGGCACCTGGAACGAATGCTGGGTAGAGACCGCAACTCCGGCAGCTCCCTCAGAAATCCGTGGAGGAGCCGTGGACTCAGCACGCAGAAGCTCAGTCAGCGTGCGGATAGCGTCAATCTGCTCTCTCTGGAGACAACACATCTCATCCTGCTGGCTGCGCAGGTCCTCAATGGCCTGCGAGCGTGGACTCACTACGCCAGACGAGGAGGAGGAGGGGTCGCCTGATCCCTTCTCCTTGCTGTCGAACAGGCTCATGTCGCTGCTCAGTATGGGACGACGGATGAAGTTTGTCGGATTTTAAAACCGTCAGCGTTTCTCGACGAGTTGAAACGCTGGCAACTTTTGACTTTCCGGCCAAAAATTTGACCAAGTATGGTGTTGACGTCAGCAGGTGGTTGCTGACGTCAGCACGACTGATGACGTCAGCAAGCAAAACTGCTGATGTTGGCTTGTCTCCCCTTTTTTTTTCACAAATCTACGCGCGCGTGTAGCCGCTCCGCGGTGGTCGCGCGGACGCTGCGCGGAAGCTACGCATCAGCTTCCGCCCAGCTGCTGCTACAGCTGTGCAACAGCTGCAGCAGCAGCTACAGCAGCAGTAGCAACAGCTGTGTAATTGCGGATGCAGCGGTGGCAGCAGCAGGTGCACTGCTGCTGCTGCTACGCGTTGCGGGTGCTGCTCGCTGCCGCCGCCGCGCGCTGCTGCTGCTGCCGCTGCCGTGCTGCTGCTGCCGCTGCCGCGCTGCTGCTGTTACTGCTCTTGCTGCTCTACTGTTGTTGCCGCTACTGCCTCTGCTGCTGCTGCATTTCTGTTGCCACCGCTGCTGCTACGCTACTGCTGCCGCTGCTGCTGCTGCGCTCCTGCTACCGCCGCTGCTGTTGCGGCCGCTGCTAATGCGCTGCTGCTGCCGCCGCCGCCTCTACTACTGCTGCTCTGCTGCTGCGGCTGTGGGAGGGACGGCTACACTCACTACAGCCGCCACGCACCTTGTGTGGCGGTGCACAACGCTGCTGCTGCTTCTGCTGCTGCAATCTCACGTGGTGGGTGGGACTGCGTAGACGGCGACCGGCTGTCTCCGACAGGCCTCAGGAACTCTGCTGCAGTGGTGACTCTCACTACTGCTGCTCTGCTACGTCTCTGCTGCGCAGCTCAGTGAGAACTGTCTCACTGCTCTGATACCATGAGAAAATGCGTGGAAGCTTCCTAGCAACGCAGCCGTTGACTAGGCGTCAGTGCCTGATCAGACGCTGACGACAGTCACAGGTCGTACACACTACGGCAAGGGTTTGGCTAGGAGACACAAGACAAAGTGTTAGAATGCTTCAATATAGCATATGCAGAGAGAGTCAACAAATGACAGGTCCAAGACATAAATACCTGCCGCGGCGCAGAGCGGGTGTCGCACGCGGCAGTCCAAGAGCTGTCCTAAAACTAGCCCAAAACCACTGTTTTGGCCGTAACTTTGTGCACACATGTCAAAATGCTACGACATCTAAACCTAGACGTGCAGAATCAAAAGACGGACGCTACCACTGAGAATCTCTCTACGATTCCATAGCAACAAACAGTGCTTAAAATGGTGGTCAAATGGCCATGGAAACCTCAGATCTAGTTTTCGCAAAAAGGAAAAACGAAGTACAAGTGCACTAGTAACAAACCATCCCCCTATTAGGGGTGGGGCTCGAGGTGCGAGCCTCACCCATCGGCCGGCGAGCGAAGCTCGCCGGCGCACTGCGAGGGCGAGGGCGAACTCGCTCCTCGACCCAGAAAGGCGCGGCACTAGCCGCGCCTGCCCTCGAAAAACCAACCTAACCTACAGCTAAACTGACCTACTCTAGACCTAGGAAAACATCAACATTGAGGTCTCAAGTAGGTTTCTTAAGCAAAGTGACCCTGTAGTCCACTATAGATGCAAGGACTGAAGTAGGTCTTGGAACAGGCATGGGCCGACGGCCGGCGGGAGACAAATGACGGCGCGGCCAGAGTGAGAGAGAGGCCGTGCGTCGTAGAATGCCTCTGCGTCTAGCGGAGATCACCACCGGCCGCCGGATCCACATGCACTGCACACCCGCGGCCACACACGAGACACAGCAGAATATATACACAGGGTTATCANCTGCGCCAAGAAATGGTTGTGCCCCAGATGCGAAAAACATACCCACCCCGGCTGCGTGCTTGTCTGTCTCGTGCATAGTCACTGTCACAATAACCATCAAGCAAGGTGTCTGTGCCGGGGGTGAAGACGAGACCTAACGATGCAGTGTCAAACACATAGCGCAACAGCTTGAGCAATGCCTTGTGATGCGTTGTGCGGGGTTGCTGGCTGAACTGGGCCAGTGTGTTTACAGCACAAGAGATGTCAGGTCGTGTGGTAGAGGAGAGGTAGGTAAGACTGCCAATGATCTGTCTGTACAGTGTAGGATCTGTGTCCGGACCGTAGTCTGTGATGTGGACATCAAGGAGGTGCGCATAGACATCAGGGCTCATGGGAGAGTGCTGGCGAGGAAGGTGATGGACCAAGGAGCCAAACCTTGCAGTCAGTTGAGCAATGAATCGTCCTTGATGAAGGGTGAGTGTGCGTGCGGCCCTGTCACGAGTGATTTTCATGCCCAAGAAGTTGTGTGCTTCCCCTAAATCTGTCATGCGGTAGTGCGCAGTGAGAAGTGCCTTAGTGTCCTGAATGAGAGAGAGAGAGAGAGAGAGGGAGAGAGAATCAGAAGGTCATCAACATACACGATGAGAGCTACAGGGACCGTGTTGACCCACCGAATGAACAAGGAGGGATCTGAAATGCTCTGCATGAAACCCCCGCTCTCTAACGTGCGACGTATCTCTTTGTTCCAACATCGGGGTGCTTGCTTCAAGCCATACAGAGCTTTCAGCAGAAGCCACACCCGGTCTGTGCCATCATCAAAACCGGGAGGTTGTTCCACATAAAGCTCCTCTTCCAAGGGACCATTCAAAAAGGCATTTTTTACATCCATTTGATGAATCTCACAGTCCTCATGGGCTGCATCCCCAAGAAGGACACGACTCGAGGTGTACTTGCCTACTGGAGCATACATGTCTGTAAAGTCTTGACCAGGGACTTGGTGAAAGCCCTTCGCCACAAGGCGTGCTTTGTACTTCTCAAGAAGACCATGCAGGTTCTTCTTTACTTTGTACACCCATTTCAAGTCAATTGCCTTCCTCCCAGGTGGGAGTGGGACGAGGTCGTAAACACCATGCTCAAGTAAGGCGTTCAACTCGTCAGCCATCGCTTTCTCCCACTCCACGGCATCCGGACGACTCCTTGCCTCTTCCACTGTTAGTGGTTCAATGAGAGGAGTGTCAAGGCTGGGTGGACCGGCAGTGTGATAGAACTGCCTATAGTTGACTCTTGCAACATTACGTTGTGACCGACGGACCGAATCAGGCTGTGGTGCACCATCTGTGTCCGGTTCAGTGTGTGATGCAGGGGCATCTGGAGCTGTGTGGGTGTCAGTGGAGCCAGATGCTGTCTCATGGGCATCACCGGTCTGTTCTGTGACCCGCGGCCGGTCGGGCTGCACTG
>SZWC01017492.1:2695-26597 GCA_023375785.1 Penium margaritaceum | reverse complement strand
CCGCCACCACGACCGCCACCACGGCCGCCACCCCGACCTCAGCTGCCATGGGAAGCTCGACCGTCACCCCCAGGACCTCCCGTCTGCGCATAGGTGTTGTGCGCGGCAGCTGCAGCTGCTGCGGAGGTACTTTGATGCGAATATGCAGCCGGTGCGGTTGAAGACAGGTCACGAGCTTCGCCTTTCAGTATGTCTTCGTAATTCCGGAGTTCCTCGAAGATGGTCGAGAGGTCAATGCTCTCGATCTCGGCCACTGGATGGCTGCGAAAGACGTCACGCCGAAACCCCTTATACTGTTCGCTGAGGTGGAGCAGCACTACGTCCAGCCACTCAAGAATGGAGCACGGAGCACCAAGACCGAGCAATCGTCGACGTATGTCCATCGCATCGTCCCAGTACTCGGCTATCGGTGCTCCAGGCTTGGGGTACAGGTTGCGCAGGCGGTCGCGCAAGATCACCACGAGCGTCATGCCCTGCTCCTCATGTCGGGTGGAAAGGTGTTTCCAAGCATCATGGGGTCGAGGTGCGCCACTACGGGGGTTGGATGGGTCTTCACCCTTCCCTCCAAAGCGGAAATGGCGCAGGGCATGTGACTGATTATCAGGGAGAGCNAGCTGCGGAGGAGAAAGTTCTCGCTGCCCGAGGCCTAGCTGCGCCATGGCGGCGGCGGTGAGGGTCACGGCCGCCGGATCACCGTTGCCACCGCCCTCTACTTCGCTCATGATGACCTAGGACTGATGTCCTGCACGTCACTAGCCTTAGAGAAGGTGGGGACAAACACTCTGGACCCGTTAGTGGGGACAAGTGGACCGGACAAATTTCGGCAGCAATTCACCGGGCCCACTTTGGGCCCAGATTTCTGCCGAGAGCCTAGAGCTCTATAGGAAACCGCCGAGGTAGTCTGCTGACCCTGCAAACCCACCCCAACCACCCCAGCCACGTTGCCCGACCCAAAAATCGTGGGTGGACACTCCGGGGTGAGGGAGGAGAGGGCGTAAAGGCGAGAATCACCGCTCCCGCCCTCTCTCAAGCCTCTGTGGCGTGCGCGAAGGCTTCCCTGGCCTCGTGCGCTGTCCCTTGACTCTTTTGCCGCTCTCTTGCGGCCTGTGCGACCTCCTACGCCTCGCCGACCCTCGCCGAAATCGCGTGCCTATGGCGGCCGCCACCCTTTTCGGCTCCTACGGTCAGCTCTCTTGCACCTTAGGCCCTGGACATGGCTCTGATACCATGAGAATCTCTCTACGATTCCATAGCAACAAACGGTGCTGAAAATGGTGGTCAAACGGCCATGGAAACCTCAGATCTAGTTTACGCAAAAAGGAAAAACGAAGTACAAGTGCACTAGTAACAAACCATCCCCCTATTAGGGGTGGGGCTCGAGGTGCGAGCCTCACCCATCGGCCGGCGAGCGAAGCTCGCCGGCGCACTGCGAGGGCGAGGGCGAACTCGCTCCTCGACCCAGAAAGGCGTGGCACTAGCCGCGCCTGCCCTCGAAAAACCAACCTAACCTACAGCTAAACTGACCTACTCTAGACCTAGGAAAACATCAACATTGAGGTCTCAAGTAGGTTTCTTAAGCAAAGTGACCTTGTAGTCCACTATAGATGCAAGGACTGAAGTAGGTCTTGGAACAGGCATGGGCCGACGGCCGGCGGGAGACAAATGACGGCGTGGCCAGAGTGAGAGAGAGGTCGTGCGTCGTAGAATGCCTCTGCGTCTAGCGGATATCACCACCGGCCGTCGGATCCACATGCACTGCACACCCGCGGCCACACACGAGACACAGCAGAATATATACACAAGGTTATCAACCACTGGTCACATGCATGCATCCATCGACAGACAGTGAACATACAATGCAAAAACATGCAAATAGGCCTCATGGCCAGTCCGCCGAAAGACGCATGCAAGATGTAGAAGACGCAGCAGAGAGTCCTGGTGGCATCTGGGGCTCTGGTACAGTGGTCGGCCAGCTCCAAGCTGGTAGTCCATCGCCTGTCGTCGCGCCGGTGCCACCAAGGCCGCCCGCCTCAGGGATCTGCACGAGTATGGACACGGTCGAGTGGTCACAGTAAACTGTACAGGAACGGCACAAAGCACAACAGACAGTGCTCAGGCAGAGGAGGAGGATGAGGAAGACACGACCGTCACGGCGGCAGCAGCGGAGGAGGCGGTGACGCCTGTGCGAGCCCAATGAGCATGCATAGAGGATGCAAGGCGCGCATCGTCGCAGGGGGCAGGACATTTGGGCGTGGGGTGGCCGGTGGCGCCGCTGTTCCAGCAACTAACATCAGCGACAGAGGAGGTAGAGTTTTTGCCACCGCGACCACCCCCACGCCCTTTACCCCCACGACCACCACCACGGCCAGAGCCGAAGCCACCCACCCCGCGGGAGGCAGCCTGGGTGGAGTTGGCTAAAGCCTGAGAGGAGGACTTTTTGGAAGTTGCAACAAAAGGGGAGGGTGAGGAGGTAGTGATGACAGCAAGGGCAGCGCGATGCATGCGCTTCCACCAGTCGGTGAGACGCGAGGCTGTGAGGTCAAAGAGAGGACCAATCCCTGGTGGGGAGTCAGTAGGTGTAAGCTGTTGTGCTAGACAAGTAAGCAGCAGCTGGGGTAATGCTAGGAAGACACCAAGCAAGCGACGGTGTTAACGTGGAAGTTAGAAGTGGAGAGGAAAAAAGTGGTAGAGTAACAAGTCACGGAGGTGTTACGTGCAGGTGGGAGCGAGCGAACGAGCGGGCAGCGAGCGAGCGAGCGAGCGAGCACTGTAGCGAGCTCAAAACTGGGGGATTCGACCCCACCTGCCCACAGAACAATTTCCTAGCATAAACTAGGTCACCGTACAAGCAACAACCTGTCTAGAGAAGAAACCCGGTTATGCTCATGACCAACTGTGCACCAATGCATGTGAGAAATGCAAATAAGTCTGACAAGCTCTGATTGAGCTTCTCCATGGCTCGTCTTCTCAGCTTCTGGTCACGACGTGTCAATCGGCGGAGTCATCTCTCACTGGTCAGTCACCTGCACCAGTGATGTGAGTGTGCAACGAGGCCAGAGGTCACCGTGTGATAATGACATGAATCCAACACTCCCCCATGACCCACAGCCGACGCACAAGGACGACACNAAACTAGGTCACCGTACAAGCAACAACCTGTCTAGAGAAGAAACCCGGTTATGCTCATGACCAACTGTGCACCAATGCATGTGAGAAATGCAAATAAGTCTGACAAGCTCTGATTGAGCTTCTCCATGGCTCGTCTTCTCAGCTTCTGGTCACGACGTGTCAATCGGCGGAGTCATCTCTCACTGGTCAGTCACCTGCACCAGTGATGTGAGTGTGCAAGGAGGCCAGAGGTCACCGTGTGATGATGACATGAATCCAACACTCCCCCATGACCCACAGCCGACGCACAAGGACGACACGCACAGGCACAGCACAAACGTCACAAGATGTGACACAAAACAAGACTGTACATGGGCACTGGCATGACAACTCAACTAGGAGCATTACGAGGACACAGTAGCCCAACATCGTGCACTGCTGCCTTGAAGACATTGCTGCTGAGTGCCTTTGTGAGAAAGTTAGCTCGGTGTTGTCGCGTGTCAACCCACACAATCTTGACATCACATGCAGCCACACGCTCACATACAAAATGATACTCTGTATTGATGTGCTTGGTGCGAGTGTGATGCATGCCGGCGTGCTCAGCAATAGCTTTTGTGCTTTGATTGTCACAGCGCAATGTGACGCAGCGAATGGGTACTCACAGCTGCTGAAACAACTGACACAACCAAACGCGCTCACAAGTGCCTGCACCAAGGGCGGCATATTCCGCCTCACTGGAGCTACGTGCGACACAACCCTGTTTACCACACTTCCAGGAGACAGCTGTGCCGCCGACGAGAAAGACATAGCCGGTGCAGCTGCGTGCATCCGTGTCATGCGCCCAGTCACTGTCTCTGGAGCCATCAACAATGACGGACGGCTACGCCCGGTAACAGAGACCGACTCGTGCAGTGGAAAGCGCATATCAAACAACACGCAGCGCGGCCTCCATGTGCCGCACCCGTGGGCACTGTGAGAACTGTGCAAGGAAGTTCACAGCGAAAGCGACGTCTACTCGTGTGGTCGTGGCCAGGTACATCAAGGACCCTATGACGCGCAGGTAGTCGGTCACATCCACTGGCTCCCCCAGCTTGGACACATCCAGTGCTTTCAATAACCTCTGCCCGGCGGCCGTCATCGGCGTGGATGCTGAGGGCACAGACTCAAGGAGCAAGGCAAAGCGCTCCCCCAGGCTTCTGACATATGCAGCCTGGTGGACATGAAGAACACGGTGAGTACGATCACGCTCAAGCTCCAAACCGAAAAACACTCGAGCTGGGCCCAAGTCTTTCATCTTGTATATGGACTACAGCAGGGACTTCACAGTTGACACTGCCTCCCGACTTGGTGATGCAATAAGGAGGTCGTCCACATAGACGAGGACTACGACAAATGGTGCAGAGTTGGGAGCGACAAAGAGAGAAGGATCTACTGTGCTACGACAGTGTCCACCCTTTTCCAGGGTAGAGGTGATCTCCTGGTTCCAACACCGTGGTGACTGCTTCAGGCCATAGAGAGCCTTGTGCAGTCTCCACACCCTGTCAGTGCCATCAGAGAATTCTGGAGGTTGCACCATGTAAATCTCCTCATCCAACAAACCGTGCAGAAAGGCGTTGTTGACATCCATCTGCTCGAGATCCCAGTCATGGTGGGCGACAAGGCTCAGAAGGGCGCGAGCAGTGGTGTAGCGTCCGACAGGGGCAAACGTCTTGTCAAAGTCAACGCCAGGGACTTGTGAGAACCCCTTGGCGGTGAGATGTGCCTTATACTTGTCAAGCTCGCCATTGGGCTTGTACTTGCGCCTAAAGACCCATCGTGCATCGATGGCTTTGCGACCGGGCGGGAGATCGACCAGCTCGTAGACAGCGTGGTCGCCAAGAGCTTGAGGCTCATCTCGCATAGCAGCCTCCCATTGCTGGGAGTCGGGCGCAGTGCGTGCCTAACGAACAGTATTCGGGTCGGACGAGGGTGCAGCAGCAACTGTCGTGTAACACTCAGCGACACTACTGCGGATGACGGCTTCGAGAGCGCGCTCGTGCTCAGACCTGAGCAGCATCTGCCCAAGGGCAGAGCTCGGATGGACCACTGCTGTGGCCAGGCCTAAGGCGTCCATGCCAGTCGGTAGCTTTACAGGCTGCTCTGGGTGGGACTGGACAGGACGGACCGATGGAGCGGCGACACTGGAGGAACGAGAGGGGAGTGCGCGGAGACGCCCGCCACGAACAAAGGGCTCGATGGGAGGAGGACCAAGAGGGTCACCAGGCGACGGCGGAGCAGGGGTAAGTGGACTGGACGGAGCCGCTAAGGAGTGTGCAGGAGAAATGGACTCAGACGGAACTGGGGAGGATAACACAGGAGACGTAGGAGCTCCGAGCGAGCTGGACGACACGGACGTAGAAAGGGAAGGAGGCATAGTGCCAGACGACGAAGGCCGCTCCGAGGGTGGAGGCTACGAGGAAGGGACAGCAGCAGGGACTGCAGGGACAGCGGGAGCAGCAGGCCCGACGTCCCCCCGCAACCGAGAGAGCGGCAGTAGGGAGGCGGCCGTAGAGTGATGACTGAGGTCACGAAGAAAGACAGACTCAAAGAAAAGGGCATCGCGAGACTCAATGACGCGCTGGCGCTCCTGGTCCCAGAAGCGCCAGGCTTTGGACTGGGTAGACACGCCTAAGAAAGGGCAGAGGTGCCCACGAGGGGGGAGTTTGCCGTCACGAAGGTCATCAGGGAGCCAGACAGACGCAATGCTACCCCAGACGCGAGCGAGTCGCAGGTCAACACGGGTCCCGTACCAACGCTCAAAAGGTGTGACTGAGCGGGGGAGGGGCCCGTGCGGGACGCGATTCCAAACCCAGGTCATGTAACTCATGGCCTCAAAGGCGAATAGACGAGGAAGACCGGACTCAGACAGAAGGGTACGGACGCCGTCGACAAGAGTCCGGTTCCAACGCTCAGAGACTCCGTTTTGTTGGGGTGTGTAGGGAGCGGAGGTCTCCAAACACACCCCTTGAGACTCAAGGAACCGGGCGGTGGGACCGAGGAACTCACCGCCGCGGTCTTTGCGGAAGACACGCAGGGAGCGCTAACAAGACCGTTCAGCCTGGCAGAGCCACGACTCAATGACAAGAGGGACGTCACTCTTCTGGCGAAGAGCGAAGACCCAGCGATAGCAGGAGAAGTCAACAGTGAGGCACAAAACATAACGCCCAACACCCCCAAGAAAGTCATGGGAGAGAGGACCCATGAAATCAGCGTGAACAAGAGCAAGGGGGTGGGAGGACCCGGAGTCAAAGGAAGCGAAGGGGGAACGATTCATTTTCCCTTGGGCACAGTCTAGACAGTTTGAGGGACAGGGCGCAGGAAAGGTGGAGGGTGACAGCCCAACAGCAGGTTGGAGACGGAGCATGCTGGAGATGGCATCATTGTGAACATGGCCAAGACGACTATGCAAGAGTTGGATGTCAGCGGGCGAGAGGGATGGTGCAACGTGAGCAAGAGAGGAGCAAACAGAGTGGGGAGCGGGAGCAATGAGTGGCACACGGTAGAGTTCATCACACTTCACCCCCCGCAGAACGATGCAACCGGTGGAGCGAATGCAAACAGTGCCAACACCCCGACTGGCGGAGAAATCCATGCCCTGATTGTCAAGGGAGGGCACGGAAAACAGGCTGAGCTCCAAAGAAGGCATGTACAACACGTCGGGCAAAAACAGCACGCCACCATGACCAACAAAATGGACAATGCCAACGCCCTGGACAGGCAGCAACTGACCAGAACCATCACAAACAAAGCGGACGGAACCTGTGGGACCCAACGAGACAAACGCTGAGCAAAAAGAGATCATGTGGTGGGTGGCCCCGGAGTCGAGAACCCAGAAGCCACCGGAGACACGAAGACCAGGAAGGACGCCACAGTTGGCAACAGTGCCAAGAGAGGGTGGAGCTGAGTCACAAACAGACAGGCAACGAGGAAGAGTGACAGACTGCCAGTGCTCAACCCACGGGACAGATGCGGACGGGAGCTCAAGAACATGACCGGGGGGGTCCCCACGAAGGACTGTCAATGTGACAAGGGAGACCTCTGGCCAACAAAGACACACTCTCACCTCCCTGATCGCAGAGGTGAAGACGCTGGAGAAGAGACTGCTCCAGCTGGCGCTTGCCATTGACCGACGCTGTGGAAGATGGAGGAGACAAACCCGAGGGAGGTGCGAACCACGAAGGTGGGATGTACGCTGAAGAAGGGGGCCCGGCGTACACGGGTGCACCGTAGGGCGATGGCCAACCCCACGGGTATGGGATGGGCGGTGGAGCAGTGGAAATGCCAGCGGTGGAGTAGACCTGTGCCGAGGTGGAGCTGACAGGTCGAGAGACGGAAGGGGAGGTGGAGTTGGTGGCGGGAGAAGATGGACAGCCACCGGTGCGAGCCCAGTGCGCACGCATAGAGCGGGCCAGGCGCAGATTGTCAGGAGGCGCAGGGCACGCACGAGCAAAATGCGTGGAGGAACCACAGTTCCAGCACACAACCTCACCAAGGACACGGGATGGTGCAGTGGCCTTGCCCTTACCCTTGCCCTTTCCGCGACCACGGCCACGGCCACGCCCGCGCCCCTGGGAGGCGAGAGCCGTGGCCGTAGCTGCCGAGGAAGACGAGGATGTGGAGGAGGAGGCGGCAGCCGATGAAGTAGCAGAGGAGGAAGCGGTGGTGGCTGCAGCAACGCCAGCGACTGCAGCGCGTTGCAGTCGTTTGTTCTGAAGGCTGGTCCACCAAGCAGCGAGCCGGTCAGCAACGAATTACCAGAGAGCGCCAATGCCCCGTGGGGAATCAGAAGGAACGGGCTGAGAAGCGCGACGCAGCAGGTCATCAGATTTAACGTCCCGGAGGAGGTCTGACAGCTCGGGAATCAACCCGTTTACCATGGTGTGGACAGCAGGGAGCTGGCCTGGCGCGGCTTTGCCGAACTCACGAAGGAGCTTGAGCCCGCGTGCCCAGTAGGCGTCAGCCGACTCGTCATCACGCATTATGAGCATGTTGAACTGCACAATGAGGGCACTCTAGGCTGCCTGACCAGTGACTGTGGTACGACGGCGAAGCATGGTGTAGGCACCAACAGGATCAGCTAGACGCTGCATGGCGGGAAAGGCGTTGTAGGTACCGACCTCGTCGACAAGCATCTCTGGCGCAGCAGCAATGAGGGCACGGACAGCGTGGGCAGACTCAGCAGCGACAGGGATAAAAGGTACGACAGCTGGGAAATAGTATTCCCACAGACGCTCCCCCTGGGCCCAGGCGCTGAAGTGGGTTTCCCAGGAGGAGAAGACGAGGCCGGCGGACAGGACAGGCGGCTGCGAGAAAAAATCATGCTGGCGCGTGACAGGAGTGGGAGCGGAAGGCGTGACAGAAGCAGCGGGTATGGAGGAAGCAGCCGCAGTGGTGCTAGCACTAGCAGCAGCGGTGGGGACGGAAGCAGCAGGGAGGCGCTTAAGCACAATAGCTGCAACCTCATCAGCAAAGGCGGCGCGATTATCATCGGCAAGCTTGAGGCGGTCCTCAACCTCGCGCTGCGCCTTGAGAGCGAGGCGCAGCTGTCGCTGCAGGTCAGCTATGACTGATTCGTCGTCACTCGGCATGGTGACGACGACGAGGTCCTGCCGGACAGATTTCGGCAGAGTTTCCCCTACCCCAGTGGGCGTGGGAAAACTGGACGTGCCCAAGGCACGAGGAATGTGTGCTGCAGGACAGCCCGACCCCAATCAGACAAGCAAGAAAATCCCGCAAGAGAGGAAAGGAGGCAAGGAGACAGAGCAGCAGCCGAGGACCCTCACAAAGCANTGCGCCTCGAGAGCGAGGCGCAGCTGGCGCTGCAGGTCAGCTATGACTGATTCGTCGTCACTCGGCATGGTGACGACGACGAGGTCCTGCCGGACAGATTTCGGCAGAGTTTCCCCTGCCCCAGTGGGCGTGGGAAAACTGGACGTGCCCAAGGCACGAGGAATGTGTGCTGCAGGACAGCCCGACCCCAATCAGACAAGCAAGAAAATCCCGCAAGAGAGGAAAGGAGGCAAGGAGATAGAGCAGCAACTGAGGACCCTCACAAAGGAGAAGGAGGTGGAGGTGCACGCAACAAGGCAAGGAGCAGTAGAATAGCAGCAGCAGTTGCAGCGGAGACAACGGAGACAGTGGATGTGATGGGGATCACCAGAGCAATCGCTCCGGTGGTGAGGACGGCTCCAAGAGTGGTGAAGGCTGCAACGATGGAGATGGCTGTTGTGATGACGCTGGTGACGGTCAAAGGAGCAGATGGGGCAGCAGCAACAGCACCGGAGATGGAGGTACGAATGGAGGAAGCGGCCGCAGACACGGAAGATGCAGCTGAGGCAAATGCAGAAGCAACAGCAGAGGCGGCTGCAGCAACCTGAGTAAAGATATCTGCAGTTGCGGCAGCCACCGGACCGGCTACAACGGCGGCTTCGGTGCATGACTCAGCAGCGCGTCCTGCCGAGGTCGAGGCGGAGGCGCGAGAAGATCGGGCAGCGGCAGCAAATGTGGCGGCGGTTACTGCTGCAGCGTCGGACTACTACAAGGGCCGTGCGCGTAATCTTGGTGGCCACGGCAACAACGTCGTGGCCTATGACAGAGGACACGCGAGCAGCTGCGGCGTCCACCCCAGCGCTAATGTGCGGATGCTCGACCCCCCCAGGACAACGGGAAAGAGGTGAGCTTACCGGTATGGAGGGCCGCACTGGTTGCGATGGTAAGGTTGCCTCGACGGAGGCGGCGTCACGGTGGATGTGGCGTTGCCGTGCCGAGTTCTCCCCTGAGTTGCCACTGAGATCCTCCCAGTGCGCCAGCGTGACGGTGACCACCACCAGACGGTGGTCCGGAGACTGCTACAAGGTTGCAGTGCCGATCCTCTACAATGCCGCTTGCTGCTCCTGTCACGTTGGTTATGCGGCTGCTGTGGTGCAGGTGCTGCTGCTGCAGCAACTACTGCTGCCGTGCTGCTGCAACTGGTAGTGCTGCTATTTGGTGCAGCTGCTGCTGCTGCTGCCGTGTTGCTGCTGAGCTACTGCTGAGCTGCTGCTGAGCTATTTGCTGAGCAGCTGTTGATCTGCTGGTGAGCTGCTGCTAAGGTGTTGCTGAGATGATGTTGCGCTGCTGCTAAGATGCTGCTACGAAGCTGTTGAGTTGCTGCTGAGCTGTTTAGTTGCTACTGAGCTGTTTGCTTACAACTGTTGAGTTCCTGCTGAGCTGCTGCTAAGCTGTTTGCTGAGCAGCTGCTGATCTGCTGCTGAACTACTGTTGAGCTCTTTGCTGAGCTGCTGCTGAGTTGCTGCTGACCTGATGCTGCGCTGCTGCTAAGATGGAGCCACTGCTGTTGGGATGCTGCGAGGCTGCTGCTGCTGAGCTGCGGAAGCTGAGCCGTTGTTCACGTTGCAGCTGTTGCAAATGCTGCTAGGAAACGGCGACGAACCCCCCACGCTGTCGAAAAAAATTTCGGCAGCGTTTCCCCCGCCCCAGTGGGCGAGGGAAACATGGGAAGGCCGTGGGAACACTTGTAGGAACCTGTTCCAACCCCACCCAACCCAGGAACAGAGGGGAGCCCAACCAGCAGGAGGAGGGGAAGACCAAAGAGCCCTGACGGCAGAATGCCGTCACCCACTGCTGTTGAGGCTACAGCAGTCAGCTGCTGCTGTGATGGTAGATTGTGACGGCGGGGTGGATGCGCGACGCCAAGAGCGGCCGTCGCAGGTTTGGCCCATAATACGTGGGCGGCAGATCGATCCTCTGCCCGTCTTCCACGCAAACCTTGCTCTGATACCAGTAAGCTGTTGTGCTAGACAGGTAAGCAGCAGCTGGGGTAATGCTAGGAAGACACCAAGCAAGCGACGGTGTTAACGTGGAAGTTAGAAGTGGAGAGCAAAAAAGTGGTAGAGTAACAAGTAACGGAGGTGTTACGTGTTGGTTTGTGTGGTTTCCACCCGTCACGACCGACACTGCTAGTTTACCGATATACCCACATTTGGGGTATATGGCAGAGGAGAGCGTGACGACACGATGGGCCTCCACACTGCACCGAGACTTCTCCAGCACCTACGACAGTGCCGGCGAGACGCGGTCGATGCGTTCCGGCAGCCATGTGGGCTTGTCAGGAGGTAGGAGAGTTTTCTCGGTGGGTTCAGACCCGCGCACCCGGTTGACAGTACCGGTGCGACGAGGAGACCCGATGGCTATTGTGGGGCTTCCGATGTTCGGAAAGTCGTCTGTGATGACTGGACGCTGATTCTGAGGTTTTCTGGCACTGTTCGTATTTTCTCGGTGGTCGAGACCCGGGTACTCGGAGAGTTGTTCCGGTGCCTCGAGGAGACCACCGTTGTTGTTATCGTGGTGTACGCAGTGTGTTTTCCCCGCTGACCCGTTTTGGCTCAGCGGGGGTGACGGGGCCCGGTGCGGCTACCTGCCGGCGCCCCTACTTAAGCCCGCTAGGGGCTCATTTGTAAACTCTCCTTGTTCTTTATATTCAGCGTTCCAGACTTAGCCAAATTCTTGCCGTTTTACATCGCACTCACACACAGAGCTCATGTTCGTTTTTGCATGGGCCTGCATGCCCTAAAATTATTTCCAATTTGGTATCAGAGCACAGGGGGGCGTGTGAGCAGCAGAAGCAGCAGCAGTGGGCGGAACGCTAAGAGAACGCGCCACGTGGCGCCACGCCGGCAGCAGCGTGAGGGAGCGCGAAGCGACTGCAAGTGAACGCCACAGGGGCGGTGAGCCGCGCACAGCAGCAGTAGTAGCAGCAGCAGCAGTAGCAGCAGGAGCACGCGTTGGCAGCAGCAGCGTGCACAAGCAGCAGCCGCAGCAGCAGCAACAGCGTGCAACGGCGTGGAGAGCGAAAGAAGAAGAAAAAAGAAAAAAAAAGCAAGGCAGCAGCAGATCGGCAGCAGAAGCAGCAGCAGCAGCCGCAGCAGCTTTAGCAGCAGCAGCAGCAGCAGCAGCAGCCGCAGCAGTAGCAGCAGCAGCAGCAGCAGCAGCAGCAGCGTGCAACGGCGTGCAGAGCGAAAGAAGAAGAGGAAAAAAAAAAAGCAAGGCAGCAGCAGATCGGCAGCAGCAAGCAGCAGCAGCAGCTGCTGCGCAGAGCAGCAGCAGCAGCAGCAGCAGCAGCAGCTGAAGCAGCAGCAGCAGCAGCATCCGCAGCAGCTGCACCTGCCGCTGCAGCTGCTGCTGCCGCTGCGAGGAGGGCCTCGCAGCCCTCCTCTGAAAGGGGGGGGCTCTGAGGGGGCCTGTCGACCTGTTCGCACCCCCCCCCCTCTCCCTCCTTTCTCCCCTCCTCAAGGGGGCCCTCGGAGGGCCCCGCCGAACCCCCTCCGAGGCGCCCTGCGGAGGGGGCCCGTCGGTCTCGCGGGTCCCCTCGGCCCCGTCGGCCCCGTCGGCCGACCGACGGAGGGGCCGGGTCAGAGGGGCGGAAGGGACCCCCCCCCCTCGTCGCTCTCTCGCTCTCTCGCTCGCTCGATCAGCGAGCGAGCGAGCGAGTAGTGCACGGGAGGGACGGCCGGACCTCTCCCCCCCCCCCTCTCTCCCCCTATTTTACTGATTGCCCCATTTTTGGGGCAATCGAGAATAGGGGGTATACGAAAAAAAAAAACCCTAAGGAGGGGATGCGCCTCAGGCTGAGGGGTGAACAAAAAAAAAGGAGGGTGAGGGCGCGAAAAGAGAATACATATACATATATATATATATAAAAAATGGGGGGGAATCGTCCAAATCCTACCGCCCCAGCCGCAGCAGCTTCCGTCGCAGCCACAGCGGTGGTAGGTGGAGTTGCAACGACTACTTGATGAGGGGCGATTGTAGCTACGTTTCTACTTCGTCCTTCCCAGCTGACGACGGATTGTGCGTCGGCGGCTATTTCTACTTCGAGACGTGTCCTGGACCGGCGTCTCCCTGGGGCCCGTGGATTGGTGCGCGCACTTCACCCCGAAGGATCGACGGCGGATTCGAGTCTTACCGTCTCCGAGGGCTGGGTCGTCTACCGCTTGGAGCAGTAGCCACACCTGCAGCCGCCACCCCTCCTCGTCTTGGAGCAGTCTTCACTCCATTCGTGGTAGCAGCATTGGTCGCCGCAGCTAGTCAGACTCTCGTCTCCGGGTGTGCTGTGGTAGTGCAGCTCTTCCCGTCTGGTCACGTTTGCTGACCCGGACGCCGTGACCTCCAGGAGTGATACTACCTGCGGACCTCATTCTCTCCCGTGGCTTGGTGTTTACCACCGGGAGTAGGTGCCCTCGGCACCTATCCATCGTCCAGCNGGTCGAGGGAGAGTGAGTCTGATCCCGACATGGAGGTCATGGTGCAGACTTGCGTGTCATCGAGCTCGACTTCCACGTCCGCGCAGGATCCAGATCTTCTACAGCAGCAGCTTGCGTCTGGAGGTGTCCAGGCCCGGCGTCCTTCGGTGGTGCCACTCGCGGCTCCTACCGGTGGCGTCCCGGCGGTTGCACGGGGGTCCCATACGGATCGGGATGCCTCTTGCGGAGTTTTGGCGGAGTTTGTGCAGCAGGCTTACACGATCCCGGAGGGGGTTCCAGTGCAGGAGATATGCGTGTCATCGAGGTCGACATCCACGATGGGACAAGAGCCGGACGTTTTGCAGCAGCAGGTTACCTCAGGAGGAGTGCAGGCACGGTGTCCCTGGACTGTGCCACTCCCGGCTCTGTCTAGTGGAGGCCCAGGACTTTCGGGGGAGAGTGTGTTGACGACTCCGGCAGATGTTGGAGTACTTGGGACCTGCATGTCATTGAGATCGACATCTACGCTGGGGCAGCAGCCGGACTTTGTGCAGCAGCAGGTTGCATCGGGAGGAGTGCAGGTCGCGCGTGCCTTGACGATGCCACTTGCGACTCCGACCAGTAGCGGCCTGGTGGTGGCACAGCANGATCTCCGGGGGCGTTGGCGCACGAGATTCACACCAGTACGATAGCAGACGCAGTGCATGCGCAGAGTCAGCCGGTTGATCTTTTGGAGGTTGAGGCATTCTTGAGAGCAGCAGTTCTGAGAGACATCGTTGGGACACATGCTACAGCAGACATAGCAGGCTCCACCGTCTCATCTGCGGTACATGAGGACCAGCTTCAGCGTGAGGAGTCATCCACCTTCCCACAGTCTCCGGGTTCCCGTACTCACGACGGAGCAGCGACATACATGACGGAGTCAGATGATGATCCATACTCTATCATCGAGCAGGTGGTAGCGACCAGCGTTCCCAGCGAGACAGTGCGTGAGCGCCAGTTGCGCTTGTTGGTCGCCTTGACGGACATTGCNGAGCCGGAGCCCTGTACACCTGTGTCCATTATGGCGGCAGTCGAGGACACCGGAGCAGATCCATACATGCAGATTGGGTCACCTCGTCAGCAGGAGCTGAGTGCTGCCCCCTCGATTTCACCTCTTGGTGACGCTACCGATCACATCGACGCCGAGAGTGGCAGTACCTACACGGACGACGCTTCCACATGCTCCACGGACTCTGACGACTCCTCCTTCTCCTTCTCTCTCGGCATGCGATCGCTCACTCCTCGCATGACATACACAAGCTGTGATGTGGATGCGACACCTGGAGCTGCATCTGATGTTCCAGCGTCTCAGCACATTGCGAGCTTGGTTGACCCCCAGGAGGATGCAGCAGCACCAGTTCTATCATCTTCTGCAGCAGAGATGCAGATGGCGCTGTACTCACGAGTTGTGCAGTCTGCATGTGCAGCATCCAGTGAGGCAGAGTTTATTCTACACCAGGTCGACATCGGCCACCTCGACATGTCCGAGGCAGATTACGCCGACCTGCAGGAGCGTGTAGTGATGCTGCAGCAGGAGATGATGGCAGCGCGTGAGCGATTTTCAGAGGATGACAGCATCAGCACTATCGGCACGACCCCTGCGCCAGCAGCATCTGGCACACCTATGCTTGGGGAGCATCTTGTACGCGCTCCGAGTATGACGTCCGTTGGAGACACTGTCAGAGGAGAGGTGACCGTGCCTTCGGCTTCTGCCATCCTCGCTCCTGTCGACCCCATCATCGCTCCTCCTTCTTCTGCTGCCGTCACGCACCTTCATCNACTATCGGCACGACCCCTGCGCCAGCAGCATCTGGCACACCTATGCTTGGGGAGCATCTTGTACGCGCTCCGAGTATGACGTCCGTTGGAGACACTGTCAGAGGAGAGGTGACCGTGCCTTCGGCTTCCGCCATCCTCGCTTCTGTCGACCCCATCATCGCTCCTTCTTCTGGTGCCGTTACGCACCTTCATCTACCTGACTCACTTACCCCATCTTCATCTTCATCCGCGAGTGGTGATCCGGTTCGTCGCTCCAGCTCTCCTCCTCCGGCGGTACACCCTTGTGCCTCAGGGTGCTCTATCCGGCCTCCGAGGCCAGCTCCGCCACTTCATCCACGCACGTGTGCTGCTCGCCCATTCCCGTTCCTCCGGCGTACACAGATGCATCGCGGCAGTGCGGAGGCAGGAGAGACTGTGAGTTGGGACCCTTGGCAGTCACGCGAGGACTGGCATACCCTACGCGATGCAGATTCACGTGAGGAGTCGTAGCCGGAGACACCACTTCGTCTTTGAGGAGGGGAGTCGACTCGCACGTGACAGGAGGAGCTATCTCTGCATGTTGCACACACCACATGACTCATCACCCAGGATCTGTTCAGATACATCAGCATCTCCATCGAGGACATCGCTCCCAGGTTCATCTGCCCAGGGGGAGTGTTGTGTGGACCTCGACCTGACGCGACGTCATGGGAGATGTATGGGGAGGTCCATGCTCTGTTGTGAGCATCTACAGCATCCCGCATGTGGCTCATACTACGTGCCTGCACAGCTGCATACAGATGGTAGCACACTGTTGGTCGAGAACCGGACACTTGGTGCATTGCACCAGTGTCACGAGGAGACCATGTGGTCGTATGTCTTAGTATGTCGCTATACTGTGTGTGGCATTGTGCATGCGAGCTGTTGGTCGAGACCCGGACACGTGGTGCATTGCACCCGTGTTACGAGGAGATCTTCCCTTGATCATGTGTTTGGATGATGATACTATTGAGTTGGATTGCTCGTAGTGGTCGAGACCCGGACCCTGGTACCGCCAGTGTCACGAGGAGACCATCTTGTCCTCTGACATGTGTATGATGTGCATGACACTGGTTTGTGTGTGTGTGTGCATCACTCCTCTCATGGTCGAGACCCAGACACTTGGTGGGCTGTGCCAGTGTCCAGGGAGACCGTAGATGCATAGCAGACGAGCTTGTGTGTGTGTTTGTGCGAGTAGACTCATGCATGTCATGGCTTGTCATGCATTGTTGTTCCATGCCTTCGCTCATTCGTTCTGGCGTGGACGGCTATGTCAGCCAGGGGGAGTGTTGGTTTGTGTGGCTTCCACCCGTCACGACCGACACTGCTAGTTTACCGATATACCCACATTCGGGGTATATGGCAGAGGAGAGCGTGACGACACGACGGGCCTCCGGACTGCACCGAGACTTCTCCAGCACCTACGACAGCGCCGGCGAGACGCGGTCGATGCGTTCCGGCAGCCATGTGGGCTTGTCAGGAGGTAGGAGAGTTTTCTCGGTGGGTTCAGACCCGCGCACCCGGTTGACAGTACCGGTGCGACGAGGAGACCCGATGGCTATTGTGGGGCTTCCGATGTTCGGAAAGCCGTCTGTGATGACTGGACGCTGATTCTGAGGTTTTCTGGCACTGTTCGTATTNCATGCATTGTTGTTCCATGCCTTCGCTCATTCGTTCTGGCGTGGACGGCTATGTCAGCCAGGGGGAGTGTTGGTTTGTGTGGCTTCCACCCGTCACGACCGACACTGCTAGTTTACCGATATACCCACATTCGGGGTATATGGCAGAGGAGAGCGTGACGACACGACGGGCCTCCGGACTGCACCGAGACTTCTCCAGCACCTACGACAGCGCCGGCGAGACGCGGTCGATGCGTTCCGGCAGCCATGTGGGCTTGTCAGGAGGTAGGAGAGTTTTCTCGGTGGGTTCAGACCCGCGCACCCGGTTGACAGTACCGGTGCGACGAGGAGACCCGATGGCTATTGTGGGGCTTCCGATGTTCGGAAAGCCGTCTGTGATGACTGGACGCTGATTCTGAGGTTTTCTGGCACTGTTCGTATTTTCTCGGTGGTCGAGACCCGGGTACTCGGAGAGCTGTTCCGGTGCCTCGAGGAGACCACCGTTGTTGTTATCGTGGTGTACGCAGTGTGTTTTCCCCGCTGACCCGTTTTGGCTCAGCGGGGGTGACGGGGCCCGGTGCGGCTACCTGCCGGCGCCCCTACTTAAGCCCGCTAGGGGCTCATTTGTAAACTCTCCTTGTTCTTTATATTCAACGTTCCAGACTTAGCCAAATTCTTGCCGTCTTACATCGCACTCACACACAGAGCTCATGTTCGTTTTTGCATGGGCCTGCATGCCCAAAAATTATTTACGTGCATGTGGGAGCAAGCGAACGTGCGGGCAGCGAGCGAGCGAGCGAGCTCGAAACTGAGGGATTCGACCCCACCTACCCACAGAACAATTTCCTAGCATAAACTAGGTCACCGTACAAGCAACAACCTGTCTAGAGAAGAAACCCGGTTATGCTCATGACCAACTGTGCACCAATGCATGTGAGAAATGCAGATAAGTCTGACAAGCTCTGATTGAGCTTCTCCATGGCTCGTCTTCTCAGCTTCTGGTCACGACGTGTCAATCTACGGAGTCATCTCTCACTGGTCAGTCACCTGCACCAGTGATGTGAGTGTGCAACGAGGCCAGAGGTCACCGTGATAATAACATGAATCCAACAGCAGGAACGGGTGCAGAGACAAGACGCTCAAGCTCTGTTTGGGAGACGTGGAGATGCAACAATGGACAGGCATGCAGAGAGGGCCGAGGGCGGCCCTGCCAAGGTCATGCGGCATGCCCGGACCGCGTGCTGAGACTGCGTGCTCATTACTCATCTGCCGTCTCGTCCGCCCACATCTACAATGTGTTCAACTGGACAATGAGGACACTTCGGGCAGCATGCCCAGTGACAGTCATACTGTGCTTTCTGTCCATGGCAAAGCTTCTTCCGCGCTTCACGACACTTGAGTGTGTTGTAATATCCTACAGTCCTCCATTTTAGATTTACCTGGGATAAATTCTGAGATCACTTGCAGTTTGCTCAACCACACTCTACCCAATCTGTGATTCAAATAATATACAAGCTGTACACAAGCCAGTATGGCTATAAGCTCATTTAGGATGTCGGATCCAGCTGTCCCTCTGTCTCTGGTCCAGGTGTGTTTACATGTGCGTGCTGGAGAGATAGATCCATTTTCACAAGTTTCCTTGACAGCACTCCCAAGGACATGTGGATCAGTACCAGCTAGAGGCCACGAGACACTTTCTGCTTATGGCGGATTGCAAGAATTGTCTCACAACATCACCTCCCAAGTTCACTAAATCATAGTCATTCCCATAAAGAATGTATAAAAACAAAGGAATAGATAGTTCTGCTGCACATGAAGCAGCTCCAGTGCCGCAAGCAGTCTAGGCTCAGTCTCACGACCAGTCTACTGTCTGCCCACAGCAACCACTGAAACAGCTACAGTCCCTGGAAGTGTCCTCAAGAGGACAAACTTGAGGACAAACTTCCAATTCGAATTCTTCCAATTCGATCAGAACCCTAGCAAACAAAGGCATTCTTCCAGCAAGCAAGCGACAGGGCGGAGTGGAAGACACCACGGCGTGCGAACTGCGAGAAACGGCAGTCCGTCCTCAGCAAGTTGCTGGTGGCGTAGTCGGAAGGCTTGCCCTGGATGTAGCGGTCACCGTCAGGACCAACCACTTGCCATGCCCACACGACGCCGCTGTACTCCACTGGATACCCTGTAGGGGCAGCCTCAGGGTGGTTGTAGTTGTACAGGGTCTGGCCAAGAATACCATGGGTTTGCTGTGACAGCTGCTCGTCCAAGACCTCGAGGGAGAAGTGAACCCATGCCTCCTTGTCAGTGCGCAGCGAAGGAATCTCAGGCCGCATCTTCAGGAGAAGGGTGATGGTGTCCGTCACAGCCACAGAGTAAATGTCGATGTCATCGTCACCGTCAATCTTGTGGCCCATGTACTGCACAGAAACCTCCCCGTCCGCCGTGGCGAACTTGTCCTCAGCCTCTGGAAGAGAAATCTCCCTGCCATCAACCACGATGCGCTTGATATAACCCCCGCCACGAGCGGGTTCAACTCCCTCGCGCGCAAAGAGCGCAACGGTGTGGCCGAGAGTGACGACGCCTACGCCCTTGATCCAAGAGTGCGTCTCCTTGACGCCGTCTTCGTTGGTGCTCTCGTAGCCGTCCAGGTGCATGTTGACGTGCACCTTGCTGTCGCTCAGCAGGCAGTAGCTCTTGCCGGGCTGTCCGGTGAAGTCGAAGTGGACGCCATCCCAGCCAGTAAAGTGGGGGTCACCCTTCACGCCAGGGGGAGGCAGAGACACCACCGTGGGGATCGGCGGTGGGGGACTGGCAGGAGGGGGCGAGGCGGTGGTGGCTTTAGGGGGCGGGGGAGGAGGGAAAGTCTGTCCGGGAGCCGGGTTGCAGTAGCCACCAAGCCTGCAAAGTCAAGAAGAAGGATTCCAGAAGGCGGAAACCACTGTCGAAAGGGTACCTAGGGAGATCACATTGTTGACACGGGCCGGAGCAGTCAGAGAGTACACCCAACGCACAAAGGTACCAACGACTGACGATAGATATGGCGGTCTACTGACGTAGGCAAATTCGTCTCCCAGTGGTGAAGTGGCAGGGCTGTTAGTGGCGGGAAAATCTCACCAGTTGAAGGCACCGCCAATGGTGATGCCGCTGGGTGCCGCGGAAAGGAGGTAGCACTGCGCGGGAGCTGCCGGGGCGGCAGAGAGTTGGCTGCAGAAGAGACGCGAACGAGAAAACGACAGACACGACAGAAAACTGCATTAACCGAAGGAGTCGAGAGGCTTATGGGACTGGGATAGTGTCGTGATACTGAGAGAAAAGGGCGCTTCGACTGCTACGGCACGTTGAGTAGGGTCATGCACTCGAGGTAGCATGAAGGGGCTGCTGCCCATGGGGGCACGGAAAGAGGACGGAAATGATGGTCAACAGAGGACATTCCTGGGGATGGGGAGAGGTTAGGCAACAGAAGGTAACTCACTCGGCCGTCCAGAACTGGAAGAGCTTGCAGGTGCTGTTGGCCTTGCACGCCTTGCAGCAGTCAGACAGAGTCGACTCCGAGCGCTTCGCAGCAGCCCAGCTCTGGAAGATTGGAGTTCCCCATCCCTGCGCGTCACCAACCACATGAGGCGACAGAAAGACGAGGGAGGGAGGGAGGGAGGGAGAGAGAGAGAGAGAGAGAGAGAGAGAGATAGAGAGAGAGAGAGAGAGAGAGAGAGAGAGAGAGAGGTGAACATTCTCTTCGATCAAGATGAACCGTTGCTTCACGATGTACACGAGCAGGTGAGGGAGAGGTGTGTTTGCGGGAGGTGTAGAGAACACGGATGAGTTCACGATGGCGTGCCTGTATGTCCCAATGGAGATGAGTTGAGAGGATGGGACACAGAGTCTCAAGCCTTCTCTGGCTGGAGCAAGACCGAACCCTAGAACTGGGTGGGGGACGAAAGACCAGACTGCGAGGAGAAGCTCCAAGGCAGTGAAGACTGAGCAACGGAGCACGGATTGACCACCCTCCAATTGACGGAGGAGAGTCCTTGCAGTTGGGTGTGCACTGGGAACTGCAGTTGTCGTCAGTGCCCCCAAGTTCTCCCTAAATACAGAGAGAGGGGGAGAAAGGAGCCGTCCAGAGCTGGCATGGGAGAGCCGGCTCTACCCAAAAGACTTCCTGAGCCGGATCTTTCTGAGCTGCTCCTGATCGTCGCACTACTGCGGACTCACATAGCTATCATAGTTGATGTTGCGCACGGTGGCGGCTACAGAGGCGGAGGCGGCAACACCGACGCCGACGCTGACCCCGGCCACACTAGCCGATGTGCTCGACTCCAACCAGAGGCCCTTGTAGAAGCCAATGTTGAGTTTGCCACAGTCTTTGCAGCCATCGGTGGGTGTAGAGTACGAGCAGTCGGCGCGGGCTAGCGAAAGAACGGACAGCGAGAGAGCTGATACCAGGACCAACCGGAGAGCCATAACTAGGGGTTTTGGCGACTACCTTCTGAGTACAACGAACTTCCACCGGTAAGATGAGTCAAGCTTCTGCACCTCCGTGTACACAATGCAGGAACAAATGTCTTGAAGCGACTAACTACTGCTGAGCTGATAGCGAGATGGTCAATTTTCTGGAGTCGATCGTCCGGTGTGGGCCTGGGAGCGTCGCTTGACGCTGTCCCACAAGAGCGTTGACCCCTCAGGTGAGCACACGCTCGCGGACGCGGCAACGCAAAGACACGCTCCAACGCTCCGCTCAGCGGCCCAGGAAGGACAAGACGGAAAATGAAAAATAAATCTTCTATATACACTGTTTTGAGAAGATTCATGATGTACCTAAGGAGGGTACTCATCCGTTTATCCGAGTACGGCGAAAAACAAGTTTCCATTATCTCCAGTGGCAAACGCTTATTTCAGAACACGAAATCCCACTCAACCGCACAAAGCGCAACCAGCCGGTTGCTTGGAGAGGCCAGAGTTCTGGTTGGATAGATCTGTCGTTTAGTGGCTTCGACTACTCTCAGGAGTTCTTAACATGTGATCTGTCGCATGTCTAGCAAATGACGACAAATATTCAAACAGAGCATTACGACACCCGAACAAAAGACGACAAACTTTCGCCCGAGACGACGGAGGCTTTCAGGTGCTGTTACCAGTTGTAAGGCTGCGTCGTCGCTTAACCGTTCCCCGTCAAGACAAGACGATTCGTGGATCGATCTTAAAGATATCGATGTAGAACGATGCATCGAGGCCGTCCGCAAAGATGAAACATTTTGAGTGTTTTCCTCACGCGCTTCAGACTTTCAGGCAGGTGTGGAAGAAAGTCCGTAAATGCTAAACGAGACCATGGTCAAGCCTGGGGTTCAGAGGAACCAAAAGGTATGAACAGGAACGTTGTACCACTCTTTTTTACCATTCTTTTTTGGGAAACCATATCCGCGACGACTTGACGTCTCGCCAGAATAAGAGGCCATTATACAAGGAGTTCAAAGCAAGCTCTTATTCAACATTGTTCCTTTAAGTTTATTTTAAAGGGATAAATAATTCATTTTCTTATCCTCCAAAAATTCTGGCACAAAACATGTTCCCACCAACAACTTACTCTCGACCATTCACGTCGTAAGTGAGAGCAAATTCGATCAAAATGAAACACCCAAAAAAACAGCCTATGAAATAACCTCTTCTAGGTATCAAACACTGCGAAAACAAATCTAAACAAGACCTTCGTAAAACAACATGCGTTGGCTTTTCAAATTGACGTGGTCCATGGACGCCGCATAAATTCAAATGGAACGTTCTTTGGGGAAACATAAATTTAGATTTTTTCTTATCAAAACCTTGCATATTTGCACTACATTTTTCTGACGCGCACCGATAATCTCTTGAGGAATTCCACGAGAATACACCGTTTCCTCATGCGACACAGCGGAGATGGCTGATTCAAAAAAAAGCAATGCAAATAAGCTTTATCCAACGAGTTGCAATGTTGGAGGCTGAATTTGAAGTGAAGCCAATTCTACCGTTGAAACCTCTCACATATGAGTATTCCTTACGTAACCTCGTCCATGAATGAGCTTCCGCATGTCCAAAAATTCATACCACTGCCATGCCCGGGCACAGAGGACAACACCTCGCTGTGCATAAGAAGCAGACCGTAACCAAGGCAAGGGGGGGGGGGGGGGGGGGGGGGGGCATCAGCATGAAATGGTCTCGCAGCTTGGAACTGGCTACCGAATAGGTCATGATGTGGAGACAGGGAAATGCCAGGGTTTGCCATGAAAGGGTGAATGAATACCATTAGAATAGCATTTTTTTTTAAAAAAGGGGATGCAGTTTATGCAAGATAATTGCCGACGTAACACGGTGGGATAACGGGGTGCAAGCCTTTCCGGGTGTTCGAGCACTTGGAATCTGATTTCACTTCGCAATTGCGCAGGTTGCTCTAATTGGAAATAATTTTAGGGCATGCAGGCCCATGCAAGAACGAACATGAGCTCTGTGTGTGAGTGCGATGCAGAACGGCAAGAATTTGGCTAAGTCTGGAACGCTGAATATAGAGAACAAGGAGAGTTACAAATGAGCCCCTAGCGGGCTTAAGTAGGGGCACCGGCAGCTAGCCGCACCGGGCCCCGTCACCCTCGCTGAGCCGAAACGGGTCAGCGGGGAGAACACACTGCGTACACCACGAAAACAATAACAGTGGTCTCCTCGAGGCACCGGAACAGCTCTCCGAGTACCCGGGTCTCGACCACCGAGAAAATACGAACAGTGCCAGAAAACCTCACAATCAGCCTCCAGTCATCACAGACGGCTTTCCGAACATCGGAAGCCCCACAATAGCCATCGGGTCTCATCGTCGCACCGGTACTGTCAACCGGGTGCGCGGGTCTGAACCCACCGAGAAAACTCTCCTACCTCCTGACAAGCCCACATGGCTGCCGGAACGCATCGACCGCGTCTCGCCGGCGCTGTCGTAGGTGCTGGAGAAGTCTCGGTGCAGTCCGGAGGCCCGTCGTGTCGCCACGCTCTCCTCTGCCATATACCCCGAATGTGGGTATATCGGTAAACTAGCAGTGTCGG
>SZWC01017490.1:25069-52135 GCA_023375785.1 Penium margaritaceum | reverse complement strand
AGAGAGAGAGAGAGAGAGAGAGAGAGAGAGAGAGAGAGAGAGAGAGAGAGGGATACATGGAGAAGAAGAGGTGGAGGTGAAATATGAGGTATCAGAAGAACAGAAATTTTCTATAAAACAAGAACATTCTTATGTAAAATAAGAGGTATGATAATGAGTGTTAGTAAATTTACACCTGTGTTGTTTTGGGTAAGGCAAAACATGCGCTTGGTGAATAGAATTACCACGGAAGTCAATACACAAACAATGATATAAAACCAATTTGATTAAGTGAAGTATTAAGTTTTTAAACCATTTACATTTAAACATGGAATCGTGAGAAATGTTAACACAATAGTTACATAAAATATTGAATAAGATTAAGTTTATATACCAGAATATGGTTTTTATATGAATTGAAACTTGAACATTGCTCGAGCCTCATCATCACTTTTGCTCATGATATGATCACACATCTTAGTGCATACATTGAATGAAATGTTTTCTTTAACCAAAACTGTTTTGATAATTTTTTTCAAAATATTATATTTATGCATAATATCTTCCATTTGATGATCTCGCAAAATGATGGAATGTTTTGGGTACTTATTTTTACCTTTCGTAGGAGGATGTCACACTGTTGTAGTTTTCCATATCCCTACTCTTATTGCCTTCTTGACATGCATCAATTAATATTTACATATACATATATATTCATCGTCATTGTTGCCTTGTAAATTATGTATATGTAAAATATTAACCAATGCACGTGGAGACAAAACTCTGGTTTTCAACAAGCAAAGATGTTTAAGGCTTCAAAAACTATCAAACATGTGTTTACTTGACTGTTTCCGGTTAAACAGAGACTGATGAATGCTTCATGTCAAGGATTTGGCGAGTGTTTCATAAAAAAAGTATTGAGTGAGTGAAAATTCAAAGTAAAAGGCATTGTCAATTGTGAAAAACGTGTGCTAATATATCATGAAACAATTGCGGTGAAAACAAACTGAATTATTAATATTTTAAAAATATTAGAACGATGTTATAAACGATACAGTGTTTAATTTGAAATTCAGAAAGCTACTTTCAAAGTCGATTGTTTTCATGAATTGTACCAGTTCATGTCGATTATGTATGTGCCTTTTTGTGAACAAATTCTTGAACGTAATGAAATAAAGATATCATTACACAACTATCTGAGCCGCTCAACATATTCAAAAGAATCTTTGTTGAGATTCTTCATTGCCTCTTCTGATTCAAGCTATTTTGCAGCTCTAACATAAAAAAAAATAAAGCCCCAAACAGTATTTTACAATTTGGGTTTCAGAAGAGGATAGGTTAAGAGCCACGAGAAGCGGCCACTCACTGGATTCATCAATTTTATTGAAAGACCACATCTTATTACAAGCAGGAAGTAAAATGAAAAGGTCATGTTTTGTGTTTTGTTTTAGATGGATACCTTTATGACTCGTTTTTCTCCAAATATGACCGTGGAACATGATCTGAACAGTCCTTGAAACAATGTTGGTAGATTTGTAAATCAGGCTTGCTCAATACAATCTAAGAGACATCTCTTCAAAAGTAAATACAAAATCTTCAGTTCTCCAAACCATCATACGCATGCATGGGCTTAGAAGCAGAATGGAATTTGGAAAATGAACTTTCAAATCAATTTATATGATCTGTTTGCACTAGAAACAGTGTTCCCCTAAAGGATCACAATTAAGGATGACCTTTCTTTGAATTTCCATTTACCATTCTTGTGGTTATTAAAATGGTACAGATGTTTCCTCTTCTAAGAACCGGCACAATGTTTTCTTAACATGCTAAAATAAATCCAAAGAACCAAGATGTTAATCCTTCATAACAACCCATACTGCTAAGGATGTGTGGGTGCATAAAATGAATGAAATGCTAAACGTTTACAACTATTTGCTCTTATACTTCAAGAAAAAGATGTTTCCTGAATTTAAAAAACTTTAAAATCATGTTTGTTACCTGCTTTTCATACCTCGACATATTAGACCACACAAACGTTTTCATGGCCTTTGAGGCTTTTCAATGAAGCATTCACTTAATTTGCCGTGATAATGTAAAGTACTACTGAATGAATCAAACAGTGTTCAAATTTCTTCTTGTTTTGCTTCTTTTTTCTTGTTACTCATCAAGATATGGAGCTTTGGTCTTTGTGTTTTTGTTTTCAAACAATGATTTATCATTTTGGCATAAAAAACAGGAAATACAGAAACTTTCTTTATAATTTTTATCATGTCTTTACAAAGGCACTGAGTGTTTTTTAGACACTTCATAACATGTAGGATTTTTAATTGATTCTCTTTTAAGGAGTCAATGTATTTGTAAATGGTTCATTATAAACAGATGGTCATAATAGAAAAGATACCATTATATCATGGTTTTAACATATTTCAATCAATGTCAAAATTTGCTTTATTGGAGATTTCCTTTAATGGATAGGGTTACAGCAAGAAAAACCTGCATTATCATCAAGTTGATGTATGAAATTGGATCTTGTAAACAGCCACATGGCAACAAAAAGGTAAGAAATAAAAACTTTCCAATGCACAATATAAGAATAAATGTCACCTGAAATGATCCTAGATTTAGAAAGAATAAAAGAATAAAACAATTATTCGATTGAAGTATTTTTACCCATTTATTTCAACATCCTGAAAATGTTTCAATGAAATTTTTAATGCCTTATAGTATCGTTTCTTAAAAAATTGCTTCGTTTTAATTGTAGAGAGCATTTGTTCCTAAAGTGGTTTCTGAACAAAATTGTGTAAAGTTAAATTGTGATTTTAAGTGTGTTTTCGGCAATTCTCCTTTACTTTACTCTCAACCCAATATGTTATTGTAGACTATCATGGCTCAAACATGTTAGAATCTGGTCTACAATGTTTACGACTATCAGTGGTGATCCTTTCATTCTTTTGTAATCGGGGAAAGCTCCCCGTTAAGAAGGAAAGTTGAAATCATCACACAATATGTGTAATATTTTCACATCCAAAAGGCACCTGAGTAATATGATTTCTCTTGAAAAAAAGAATTCAAAAATTTCTATAGAAAATCTTCAAACCTTCACTTGATCAGAGTAAGGTGATTGATGTTCCTTCCAGATCTTAACCAGCAACAACAAGTATTCCTAATTTCTTGCCATTGTTTATGTTGTGACACAAGAGGCCCACGTTTCTAACTCGGGAGACACAATATTTGAAAACTTGTACAACTGGATCTCACCTTTGATGACCAGATAGTATAAATTGTAATTGGAGGTCTCAATGCAGTTATCATGCGACAAGGGAGGAGTTTCAATAAGATTGAATTGAGGCTAGGAACTTTCTGCCAAGGTGAAAAACGTTAAATGGGCATCACACTTCTGAATAAAAATATTCTTAATAGGATTCCATTGAATAAAAACGTGTTGTTCTTTTATTTTAATTTTAACTGTAGAAACATGTCAATTCTTACAAAGAAGGCTTGTCGTTACTTGATTGAAATATTATCTTACAGTTTGTTTCCACTTCATAAGGAACTTCAAGATTGAGAGACTCCTTAACTTTTTATTCTTGCAGAAATGAGATAAAAGTTAACATATTTTTCCCTCTTTTTTTTCTTCATTGATGATGTTGAAAAAGAATTAAATACCGTATCTCATCCCACTTCAAAGTTTTGCACAGTAGTGAGGATGCCCAATCAAAAGACTTGGAGAGATGCACAAATGATTCTTATTCACAGATTTTTCACTAACCATGTTTGCTTCTCAAATTTTAGTGAGAACCTATGTATATATTTGATAGCATTCAATCTAGTTGATGTATCCAGAAATGTATATGCGGATTGAATTTCTTGTAGAGCCATTCTTGTAGATGTCCATGTCACTAGTCCGTCATGTAGAGGAGACGGATGAATTTGCTATTGTTGTTACTTCAAGACCGTAGAAATTTTACTCAATGATAAATTATAAAATGCATCATTGAGTCAAATTTCAATAGTCTTGAAATGGCAAAAATAGCAAAACCATCATTCTCCTCGACATGTTAGACTTGTGAAGACTGGTGCTAATTTCTTCAAATGAAACGGAACACATCTGCCCATGAAAATACTTTCATTATCCAATTGTGTCCAGTTCATATTTCATTGGTTAAAATAGAGCCAAGCTTCTTCTAATAAGACACTAAAAACATGTTCCATGATTTTTCATAAAGATAAGGTATAAGAGTAAAAAACAGTGGGGATAAGATAATTGTTTCAAAATGAATCATCTGATATATTATGAATGCCTTTCTTTGGTTTCCAAATTGTGTACCTCTTGCACTTACCCCATAAATGAGGAGGGCTCTATGGAAGAACTTACTCAACACAAACAACATATGAGGCTGGATGTAACAGGTAAGGATAATATCATCAATGAACTTTCAAAGTAATATTCACTTGAAAGATGTCCATCAAACATAACTGATTTAGATCAGACAAAGTACCACAAGAAGCTATGATATTCTAAAAAAAAGAAACAATTGAAATTTGACAAATCCACACAGCGCGTTAACTTGAAAGTATCTCAATAACATACGTTTACTATTTTAGCTTGCAAAATTAGGTCAAATAGATTCATCACTTAAAATAATCTCTACTTAAAATTTTCATATTAAATTATTGTTTCTCATTCCATGTTTTTTTTGTACCTTACCTTTGATGGCTATAAATATTGACAAAAAACGTTTTATAAATGAATGAAAACAATTCAGAATTTCTACCTCAATCTTCTGGGACAATGCATGACACTGCAAAACATCATATTATATGGCCATACACTAAGTACACTCCACTTTCATAAGTTCTTGGCCACAAAATTACATCAACTACAAACATTTAAATCATGAACAAATGGAAGTCCAAAACAGAGAGTTGTTTCAAATCAAAAATAAAGGATTGCTGGAAAGCATAGGATAAAACAATCATTGTGACGATTCCACCAGAAGGGAAACGTTGGACCGAAGTCACTTCCCCCCCCCCCTTCCCACTGTGTGGACAGCGCTATTAGGGAGGAGAGGATGGATTTTTTCTAATCTTCTTCTCACATGTCTGGAAACCGAGGCCAAGGAGAAAAGGGATGGTATTTCCTCTCCCTTCCCCCCAAATCATTTTTTGTTCTAAGGGGAAGATGTGACACGGGGATCCCCCTCCAACACCCCCTCTTCCATAGCACTGGAAACACTAAGGGGATGGCAAGGGGAGCGTCAATTTCCCTCCCTTGTACATGGTATTAACATCGCCAAGACAGAGGTAAATTAAGCTTTTCCCCTCTTCCCCCCTCCACCTGACTATGGAGATTTCTACACTACCCAATTGTGGAAAGAGGTGCGTTCTATTTCCAGATTGGGAGGAGAACATTGAGTGGCAAGGATAAGTTTTCCTCCCTCCATCCTTGACTGACTTGTTACATGGGCCTTGCACACACGAAAAACTTATCCTATTCCCTTATGGATACTCAGCGACAAGCCCAAATGATGCAGATGTGTCAAACCACATGTTAGAAAGAAAGGGTCATGTGTTCAAAAATCATATTCACATTGGTATTTCCCTGGGCTTGTAGGCTGGCACGTGCAAAGAGAGAGAACAATTTTGTTGAAACCCGGTTATTTATGTTTAAAAAAAGAACAAAGGGATTGGTTGGATATCTCTAATTTTTTGAAAACTCTTTATTATACTGATTTTAACCTAGGAAACAACTCATTCAAGCTTGAAAGATCCCAAGAATCCCACAAACAATTGTTCATTCTTCATGAATCCTCAATTAGACAAATTTTATTCTAAACGTACTAAAAAACTTTTGAAAGTTTAGATGCTTTGCTGGTCAAACACAAGTGTTTGCTCAACTTGACCATGGATGTTTAGGGGAAAGTTTCTAAACTTTATTGTTGAACGCTTCCAAAAAGCACCATTCCGTCTTTTCCTACACTCTTCCATTCCAAACCACAAAAGGGAGAAAATGGAAAATCTTCCATGATTTCCATACTTGGAAATCCTTCAATGCAAGAAGTTTACCACCAAAAGTGACTTATTGATTAATTAAAGCTTAATTTTTGCCCATTCTTTTACAGAACGTGGATGGGTCGACCTTTCAAATCCAAGACATGGCTTAATGCTGTTTCTACATGCAAAATAGCCACTTTCATCTACACCAAGTTGGAAAACCACAATGGTGGCACATATTGAGACATATTCTATACTTAAAAGATATACAATGGACCTATCCATGACCACTCAACAAATAATCATATCAAATCAACAACACAAAATGTGACGAGTGCAAAAAAAAGTGTCTGTTTTATGGTTAGAAAAACATCTTTCATACTTTGGATGTCCCTGCCAATCGACATACCAGCAATGGAAATGTTTCGTATTGTGAAATTAGTGCTGATGTAGAATCCACGATATTAAGTTAATTCCAGTTGAACTTTTGTCACGAATAATGATGCATTTGTGATGTTGGTGCTGAATGCAATGCTCATGGTGTAAAGAAAACATGGTCAAAATAAATGCGTACCCACAAACGTGTCAATACCACCAAGATGTAGGGTAAATTATTTGTCTTTGGATTTGCATGAAACAGAAATGTGACTGTCGATGACACTCAACGAACATGCAACGATCAAAATCCATGCATGAGGTTTGACTCCTAAAAATGACAAGTGGTGATTAAACGTGGAACATGTTTAACATCCAAAAGTTACTGTAGCATTCACAAGACAATTGAATTCAAAATGAACATGAATGAAAAATGCATGGTAGAAGATGTTTTTTGACATCATTGACACGAGTGCCAAGTGAACCAGCATTTTAAACACCATCGCACAATTAGCAAACGTCGCAAGTACTCTTAGCATGGATGTTAAATGTACCATTAATTCTAGTGGACAAAGCTCATGTAGATTAACTTGGTGTTGATGATGAAAAACATTTCCTAGGTATCAATAACATTGATAACATAGGTTTTGATCAAATTCTATTGCTACAACTATATTTCTTACAGAAAACCACAAAACAAAAACATACTATCTATTTTGTGATTTTTCTATTTGAAAATTCACCTAGTGCATTATAGAAATAATCTAGAATTTCCAGGTGAAAGTTGGAGGATTGAATAGTATTTTTTAAAATGAGAAGAAACATAATCTACCCATGTGCGACACTGGCCCGATTTTGTCTATAAGGCAAATTGTTTTGGTAGCAGGTTTATTTCTTGATGGTCTAACCACTTTGGCAACAAGATGGGGAAATGGTGATGTGAACAAAATCACGTCAATAAATTGTCTTCTAATACAAAGTTTCTATCAACACAATTACATGCATTTTGTGTGACCAATGACATTGCCCAATTCATAATGAGTTTGCATTGCGCACTTCACAACCAAATTGCTCACTTCATTGCTCACTTGCGTCTAGAATGGAATGACAAATTGAGAATGAATCGTGTATAAAACAGTAAAGATCTCTCAAACATGTATGCACATTGAAATGAAATTGTTATGGTTCATGTAATGAACCTAGATGGTATCTTTGTAGTGGGGGTGGTGGATGGTGGGGCGCCATTGCGCGCACCCACTGTCGGATGCATCACAGGAACACCACTTAGAGTAACAACTGGGTAAACTGACCAAAACATATGGCGTGGAGGATTTAACATGGTGTAATGTATGGCACGCAGATTGGGCACTACGGTGGAACTTGGACATTCTTGAGCAATGGGGGTGGGGGTGAAGGGGAAGTAGCGAGTGCAACCACGGCCAAATTCACCATGGGCCAACTGCTCGGGATGAAACCCTAGCAAATGTGCTGGGATATAGTCCAGTAGAAACTCTACACAATGCAATTTATGGCAAAGAAAACCAATACTACATTGGACTGCACAGAATTACCAAGTAATGGGATTGGAGGAGCAGAGAAGAAATTCATGCACCCACAGCCGGAGACACCACAAGGGCACTGTTTGAGATGAAAAAGAGGTAAATGAATCACGTTTTAGGGAAACGAACACTCTACACAACAGAGTTTACAACACAATATCTAACACCTAAGAAAACAGTAGAGAAATCTTGAGCAGTGGGAGTGGGGGGGATGGGTAGCCAGCAGCATGTGTACCCACAGCCACATGCATCACTGGAGCACTCCTGAGGATAGCTATGAGGCAAATGCACCTCTACTTATGGCACGTAAATCGCCACACACTGCAATGTAAATCTTGTTAATGTTTTTCCAATTACCTCTGATTCCATCCATCCCATTGGAAAAACCATAGATCTGCATACCCACTTCAAAACACAAAGTAATACATCCATTTGAATTTCAATCAAATTTCCTTGGATTTTTGGAATTTCCTTGGATTTCTTCTGGAAACATTTACATGAATAGAAAATTCGAGATTTTTTAATTGTTTTTCTTTGGATAAGATTTGTTTCTGATTTCCCCTGAACCCGCCCACCCCACAAAAACAACCGTGCATGCGCATACCCTCCTGTTATCACGAACCAATCCAATGATTGGGACTCCAACCATGAAAAATCTACAGTTGTTTTGTGCCTTCTTCGGAGTACTCAAATCATTTTAGCACATGTCAATTAGATTGTGATCGACCTTGCTCTCTTCCACCCCACTGGAACAACTGTGGTTGCACTTACCCACCTTGGAGCACAAAGAAATGAAACCATTCGGATTTTGATCAAGGCAGATCCACATTTTTTGGGTATTTGCCTCGGGTTACTAGACACATTCATGGCTATTCAGTTTGTATCTGATTGGCCCTGATTTGACCCACCCCATTGCAACAACCATGGCTTTGCATACCCTCTCCTAAGGACAATACAATTCAACCATAAGGATTTCAATTGCAGCAAATTTACAATTTTTATGTATTTTCCTAGGGTTTCTTGAAACATTTCATGTCTTATTGATTTGTCTTCAATTGCTCCTGATTCCGCACACCCTACCACAATAACCTTGAGTGCGTATACCCACATCAGAGTATGAAGTGATGCAACCATAGGGATTTCAATCAAGGTAGATCCATGGTGTTTGTACATTTTCCTATGTCTAATAGAAACATTTTATGGATTTTCAATTTATTTCCATTTGCTCCTTCTCAAGTTCATTCCACCGGATCAATGGTGCATGTGCATAATCATTTTAGAGAACGAGGCAGTGCAACAATTGGGATTTAAATCAATGCTAATCCACAGTGTTTCTGGTTTTTCCTGTAGCTTCAAGAAACATTTGATGGATCCATGATGTTTCTGGTTCATTCGTTTTTTCTTGACCCTTATTTGTCCACTCAACCAAAACAACGGTGAGTGCACATACCCACCTTGGATTAAAGCAATGCAACCGTTGAGAATTGGTTCAAAACAAATCCAAACATTTGTTTGGGTTTGCCCTTGAATTTTCAAACCTTTTACAGCTTATTCATCCCTTTTGGATTGCCCCTCATTCCGCCCATCCCACCGTAGCAATCGTGGATGCACATGTCCACTCCGGAGCAACGATACAACCATTGAGATTTGGATTGTAGAAAATCCATAGGTGATTGTAAATGACGTCGGTGGTTCCAAGTCATGTTATGCAATTGCAAGCAGATGCAAGTCATTGCATGTTTCTGTGGGTTGATGTAATACAGTTCTTGGTTGATGTACATATGCACTTTCATTGTAACTTAATACAAGAGGTACCATTCTATGGATTTGTGTAAAACATTGCCAAAGGTATTTTTAATTATTTGGAAATTAGTTTTGGTGATTTCAAGTCATTCCAAGAGATTACAACTGGGTGCAAGTTTTGTATGTTATTGCAAATGTCAGTATGTGGTTATAAATTTCTTGGTAGTGACTGAACAGGATTGCATTTTATTGGAATGGATTGTGGAATATGGAAAAATGGTGCAAAGAATTGCAATTGGCTGTTGGTGAGTACAACATGGCTCTAGGTGATTATGGTTGGTTGCAAATGACTACCGGTGAATTCACGTTAACTCAAGTGATTGTAAGTGAGTGCAAGTTTATTAAAGTGTCTATATCTTTGCATAAAATGGTTGTAGGTGTTTGTACATCGTTGAATGTGATTGAAATAGAGAGAAAAATATGGCAAGAAGTTGCTAGATTTTGCAACTTTATGCAGATAAGTGGAACATGCCTATAGATGATTATAATTAGTTTGAGATAGCCACGGGTGATTGCAAGTGGTTGCAAGTGATTTCGTGTGGTCTCAAGTTTTTGCAAGTCATTGTAAGTGTTTGAAGGAGGTTACAAATGGGGTGTATGGGCACCACAACAGGGTTCAAAGTATGGTGTATGTGTGCAACACTTCTTCTGAATAGCTTTGTTATATCTAAACATGCCTTGGGTTCGTATGAAAGAAATCACTCAGATCTCCCCAAATATCCGGTTGAGGCAACACATTGTGGTAAAATCATATCAATTTCATGACTTTGTCTATTATTCTACAGAATTTCTCCCCTTTGTCCAAGAGAAAAACCACCAATCCTGGGACAATCTATACTCTTCCTGTTGACTGTCCATCGTTTGCTCTCGTTGTGCACACGGTTTGTTGTCTACCAGCTCTCTTCTTTTGTCGCTCCAAATTGTATAGCCAACGGAACAATGATTTCATACATATTGTATGTGAATGTAGTAAGGAATACAAAGATCATTCATATAATATTATTGTGTAGCAAGAAAATAGAATCTACTTATTGTAACGTCACAGAAAGTTGAGAAAGAAATCAAAGTAAACATGCTCCACTACAGCTACATTTCTAGAAAAAATGTCTTGTTGGTAAGCAGGTGCACCAATGTTTTCTTGATTGAATTTGTGAGCTATTCAAGAAAACAAGGTCGGCATACTCATCAGGATGAAAAACAGGAATGTACCATGCATGTTTTACTCTACTAAGCAAACCTATTGAGGGTCCATCCAGCCTCCTACACCGGATGATGGTGGTTCAACCTCAAAAAATTTATTTCGTTTACTTTGTATGTTATAGTGTGTCCACGCGGTTGATTTGTAGTGTCTTAGTCAACGTTCAAGCAACAAAGGAGGATTTTCTCATCGCCATCCTCTTAACCTGCATCCAAGTGGACCCTTAACGGCTCATTCAAAGGCCCACATCTTCCAACTCCCAATGATCTACATACATGAAAACAAGTCTTGGACAGGGGAAGAAGATGTTGCCCATACAAAAAGACACAAAAAAATGCGAGAAATTGACGACAAAAACCGCTACAAATATCTGCAACAAGCGGAAACCTTCACCGCTACAAGAAGCCATGCAAAGCTGTCATTAAATCCACAAAAAGCCGCAACAGCCACGAGAAGCTGTTACAACAACCAAACGTTTCCATAAGTGTCAAACATATCTGCACGTACGAATTCTCCTATTTCTGCTGCCTATGCACTTGGTGTCCCTCATGCTCCCCCTGCCATGGCCTTGCTCCCTCTCCTGCCCCCCGTCCTGTCTCTGCCTCTGTCCCTGTCATACCCCCTACCACTGTCCCTACTGATCCCCCTACCTCTGGTCATTTTAATTCTCATATTCATGCTCATGAAATTTCTAGGGCTTGTGGTATTGACCTCCCTTCATTTGCCCCAATCTAGATAATTGCTCTAGCTTCTACCATTATGTTTGCCGGCACCTTTTTTTTTCATAAATCCACTAGTGACATAAATTGTTTTTGAGGAATTGAAACATAGTTTGACTAAAGAACGTTGATAGTAACTAACACCTATTCACAACATTGAATAGTTCCTCTAAAATGTAACAATAAGATTTTTATCACTATGCATCACAATGGAGCCCATAAGATTTCAGACGGTTGCAGACAATCATAGTTCAACTGCCACAGCAGTGAGATTCAGAAAGCAATCTGTTCCCACCGACTTCAAGGAATCAGTGGATACTACCCATGCCGTGATTTTTGGTCCCTGTTCATTTAGGCTCTGAATTGACATGGTTGTAAAGCTGCTCCCTGTTCATTTTGGTCCCTGTTCTTTTTAGATAGGCTATTTGATGAAGACAATGATGTAGACCAAATCAGAGTTGTCACACGTTCATAGGAATCTGTTGTACTGTTTTGGACTCTGCTATTGAAGATTCTCATCCTTTTTCATGGAGATTCTTTGAATTCATTGAATCGTGGCTCATTATGCTTGATGTTTTGTATGTCCAAATGGTGGAAATACCATTTTCGAGGTTTTGGAAAATGAAAATATTTGCTACAATGATAGTTATACAATCATTCCATTGTCGTGGATGTTATTCTTCTTGATCATGTTCATGTTTCAATAAATGTCTTCCAATTGCTCTCAACTTTATGGAATGACAAACTGTCATATGTCATTTAGCATTAAATAATCGCTGATCCATTGGGCACCATATATTCTGATTGAATGTAGTGGAAAATAGCATGATGCAATTGTGTACATAATTACCATTTACTGATTGAGAAGAATTCCAAACAATTAGATACATCAACATGACATTACTATGGTACACCCTAATGCACACACTTAAACTTCTTCTTCAACAAAATGCATTGCCGACACCAAGTGGTGGTGGTGCTCATGTGCGAGTAAAAACATGGATATAACTCCATCATTATTTGTGATCGATTAATCAAATGTTGTACACTAAGAAAACACAGTAAAATATTCATGGTGGAAATACTTTTTCATTAGGGAAAACACTTGATACAAATTTAGAGTAGATCAAGGAAATTCCTTCGACTCTTGTAAGATACCCTTATGCTTTTCTTTGGAGTCAAACACATGGATTTGGCAGTTCAGACTACTGATTGAACTCTTCTTTTACCCCTGCCTCTTGCCAGGTTGTTAATGCCCATGGAAACAAATGTCTTCAGCCATGTTTAAGTTGAGTTCTTGTTGCGCTAAAACTCACCCTCACCACTGCTTATGACCAAATCAGCTCGTTTTCGTGCATTTCTCTTCTCTTTCTTCCCGCACATTATCTTCTCGAGGACAAAACCAACAACTTTTCCCTTGTTTGAGAATTTTCCTATCTTCTGGTTATCAAATGTGGCACTCTTAGCCTTTTCATGCCTCATTAACTGTTGTCCTCTGCTCCCACTGCTCTCTCCTTCTCCTCTACGATTCTCATTGTACCCAAAGGAATTTTCATTTTCACTTGCCACTTGCTCATTCCAACTTCCTCCAACCGCTTGCCCACTACCTCCCTTCTCTTACCCATCTACAACCTGCACTTCCACATGGACGCCCTCCTCTTCCCCACTTTCTCCGTGCTCTTCCCCACTAACTCCCTCATCTTCCCCACTGACTCCCTGCTCGTTCCCACTTCCTCCCTGATCTTCCCCACAGACTCGATGCACTTCACTGCTGTCTTCTTCATCTTCCCCAACAATTCCCTACACTTCCCCACTAACTCCATGCCCTTCCCGACTGACTCCCTCCTCATTGCCAAGAGATTTCCTGCCCTACACTGCTAGCATTTTGCTCAAACTTGTTTGCTCTCTGCTTTTCCCCACCGTCTCCCTCCTCTCCCCCAGTGGCTTACCCTCTTCACCACTGTCTCCCTCCTCTTCCCTTCTAGCTTTTTTCTCTTCCTCGCAGTTTCCTTCCTCTTCATTGTTGCCTCAATCCTCTCCCTTTATTGAGTTTAGCTTTTCTTTAATAGCACACCTTTACTCCAATGATTTGGTTGGTTTTTGTGTGGATACTTTTCCATCTTTCTCTTCTACTGTTTTTCTCCCCTGCTCTTCTTCTTTACCAGATTTCTACTTCTCAGTTCTATGAATCTTCTGTTGCTCTGCTCCACCACTCTTGTTCCCCATAACTGATTTGCCACTTTGCATGATTTCTTCTTTGCCACTCTTCTGTTTCTCTACCCCGCTAAGTTTCTGCTCCACAAACTTGACATTGTTCTGATATGTCGCTTAGGTACCCTTCTTCTTCTTGCTTATCCAAAGTTTTGTTCTGCTTAACTATTCCATTGCTGCTTTGTTCAGAGACTCTTCTACGCCCCTTGCTTCCCAATCCTTCACTTATTTTATCCTCTACTATTCTGGTCTAAATTTCTACTCCATTCATGCTTTGCTCCTCCGCTCTTCTGCTCTACTTTGCCATTCCTTTGCTGCTCTGCATTTCCACTCTTCTGCACTGCCAGCGTGCAACTCCTTTGATTTTTTGCTCCTCCACTCTTCTTGTCTGCTTTTCCATGCTGTTGCTGCTCTGCTTTACAACTCTTTTGCTCCGCTGGCTTGCCACTCTTTTTCTGCTCTGCTCCGTTACTGTTATACTCAACCGGCTTGTCACTCCTTTCCTGATCTGCTCATCAACTCTTTGCTCCACCCGCTTGCCACTTCTTTGCTCCTCAGTTCTTGTACTCTTCTGCTCCCCCGGCTTGCCAATCCTTTTTTGCTCCATTCCTCCACTCTTCTGCTCTGCTGGCTGGCCACACATTTTCTGCTCTGGTCCTCCACTCTTCTACCTTGCCAAGTTGCCACTCCTTAGAAACTCTACTCTGCCACTCTTCTTTTGGCATAGCTTGCCACCACTTTGTTTCCAAAATCCGCCACTCCTCTGCTGCATGTAAATAATGCTCTACTTTTCTTTACCACTCCTTTGCTGTTCCGCTCCACCAGTCTTCTCCTCTTCCCATTCAATGTTACTTTGCTGTGCTGCTCTGCCACTCTTATACTCCAACTTCCTCCCACTCCTCTGCTGCGCAGAGAAACTACTCTTATGCTCTTCGTTTCCATTCGTTTCTCTATCCGATTTTCCACTTTTCTGCTTCACTGGTTTTTAACTTCTTTCATGCCCTGCTGCCCCACTCTTCTGCTCCAACATCCTTCCACTCTACCTCTCAGCCAAATTCCTAGATTTCTGTGACTCAACTCCCCCACTCTTCTGTTGCACGGAGACACTACTCTGCCTCTTCTCTAATGTGCCAAACTACTGTTCCAGAGCTCCACCACCGTTCGGGATTTTCCCCATGTGAATGCGCTCACGCCTTTTGGTGCTCAAGAAATCCTTTGGTGTATCATTCACCATTACCTTCATAATTACCAGAGATCACAAGAAACACCCCATTTCACAAGGATGCAAAAACCAAGATGTAAATGCAGAATAGAAGGAAGGAGAACAAGTCATAGGATCAAGAATTTCCTGAGAGTTTAACTCAACCCATCACCATGCTCACATTGCAAAGTTTGAGAGAACTATGGGGCTATCCCGCTTTCTTGAGAGGCCAAATTGCTTGCCAGCCAACAACAAATTGTAATGAAAATCTTCCCACAATGACGTTCATTTCATTAGAAAAACATGAAAAAAAGAACTGCAGGACTAATTGAAGACCTTCAACAACAGATTCTTCATTTTTTACATCGTAAAGGTCCCCGTGTTGATCAACCATGCCTCATCAATACCAGTAAAAGAAATGATGTCCATTTGGTACATAGTGGAAACCGTTTTGACAGAACTTCTAATCATACTTCTCAAACATGCCAAAGTACAAACCAGCTTGATTTTTCAACAAACCTCTATCAAAGAAGTTTATCCACTCCTGAATTTGCGAGTCCAAACAGCTGGTCACGTCTTTCCATTCACAAAGAACGCACCCCATCCACACAAAATCTTTGAGTCTTTCAGACCACATAGGGTGATCTCTAGAGATTGCCCGTGGTTCCAGTGTCGTTGTTGCCTTGGATGGAGGAATTACAGAATTAGAGACGGTGGGATGGAGATTTTTGAGTGCCAACCACAACGGGCCAGCAATCTGAATAGACTGAACTGGATAGGGTACACAATTCTGTAATTGTTGTGGCATTGGTCGTAGTGGCAGTAGGGGAGTTGCAGGTTGGGAAAATGGTAGAGGAGGTGGTGGCAGCATGCCAGAGGTTTTAGGCCAAAAAGAACAAAACTTGATCACACTCAAGGTGGCGGCTGCTGCATGCCAGACAAGATGCATGCTTCCCTTGAGGTTGCGATGCCATGGGTGTTGAAGTTGTGTATATTGGAGGTCAAGGAGGAGCAGGCCTTGATGACACCATGGTAGGTGCCTAACTGGCCTTGACTGAAGGCAGTGAGGGCATGCTAGGGACTTACAGCAGTGTAGTGGGTGGAGGGAACAAAACAAAACATGTGCGTTGCAGCATGGCTGCTGTTGAATACTACCAAGCTTCATGGTTCATTTTCCAATAGCATTTTAGGAATCACCTCTTGATCCAGTGGAACGGACTCCAAAGTTTCTAGAGAAATATGAATATCCTGTAAATGGCAGTTGCAAAGTACAATCAGAGACTTCTCAACAATGATGCAATGATACCTTCACATGTTTCCAAATTATCTTGAAAGGCAGTTGCATAGAGCTCACGCAAACTTTGACCATTCTTGAAGTCAGAGGGCCATCTTCAGCATCAACTGTCATCCGCAACAAAAAGTACACCATGTGCACCCCAGAAGACACCATCCGCAACTGAGAAGGCGCCATAGTCTGCATGGAAGAATGACCAAATCAAAACATGCCCAGGTAACCATTTGTTGTCAAAACACCATTGTGAAGTACTAGTGTCTCACCTCCTTTGCCTTGGCCGTTCTCACCTCATCATCATTTTCTTCATCTTCACGATCATTATCCTCAAACTCATCTTCATCATTGTCACCATCATCGCGACCCTTATTGTCTTAGTCGTCATCATCATGTTTGGAAGCCTGCAGATCCCAATTTGAATACTTCTTGGGCTTATCTGGCTCATGCAACCCATCAGACAGCCTCCGCCACCAAGGTAGCCAAAGCACATGACGTAAGTTATGGCATATGAAAGGTAACATGGTTTAGTATTGAATCATTACCACAAAAACAAACCCTTGCTGGTTGTCACCAACGACTATGCTTCTGCCTCATCGTCCCTCAAAGGTAAGCCGTGTACATTGTCCTGTTACAACAGTCCCTCATGCCATTTTTTACGTGTAGAACAGTCATTCTTTTCTCTTCACCTCTGGCTTTAAAGGGTTCTTTTTCACCTAATGGTGCTGGTACAACTCATTCAAATCAAGAGTACCCTTTCTTCACTCTCGAGAATCTTTGACGCTGTAAACTATCATATCGTCATCTGGGTGCACCACCCTTGCATATAGAAGTATCATGTTCTCTGATCCTCCTTTGCGACTGTCTCAAACATTAAAAATGCTTTGGAGGCTGTCCGGAGGTTCAACAGTTAAAACATATCTTCACCGGTGATCTTTTTAATGAAACCAATTCCAAATCGTTGCATTTGTTTTCTTAGAGCAATCGTACCTGTGGTGCCTTCACCACTTCAAGATCTGGCAAGGACACATGCAATAATTCAGTAGTCACTCTCCTTTTACAAGACAAAGAACATTGTGGTGGACAGATGCCACTCACTTTGTGTTGTGGCCACCAAATTGAATTCATTCCAGTTCACACACCTTTGCCTCATGACATCAGGTTGGCTGCTTGCCTGTACATGCTATTGCTACTGTTGTGTAGGTTCTTTCTGATCGTGTCATTGTTGCTACATCTCCTGTTCTCCTGGGTACTATTGAAGCTCTTGCAGCTTTTGCCGCTGCAGCCAAGACTATAAGATTTGCTAGAGTGATGGCTCCTGCTACAGCTACAATGCAAATGCTACAACTAATTCTACTGGTGTAGTAGTATCTGGAGCATCTCTTCTTGCTATACTTGTTGTGGTATGTACTATTGTGGCAACAACTACTGCTCCGGGAAATGCTGCTACAGTTTAAACTTCTACTTCTTTTGGAATTGCTTCTGCCATGGAAACTGCTGCTGCTATAAGTGGTGCTGGTGGCCTTGCTACTGCCCATGCTAATTTTCATGCCTTGTTTTCTGTTGTTGTTGTTATAGCCATTACCAATGATGCACACAAACCTCTTGCTTTTGCAGCAGGTCCTGTTGTTGCCATTGCTGCTACTGTTTCTACTACTAATGTTTCTACTGCTACTTGAGGTGCTACTTTTGTAGCTTTTCTTATTGTTGCTCTAGTGTTGTCATCAACGGTTGTTGTTGCAACATCATTTTCTTTTGAAGTACAATGGCAAGCACTAACATTGGCTGGCCATATGGTTTCTTTTGATGTTGGAAATGATGTTTTTCTAGATGCTTCTAAGAGAGCTATTGCTGAAGGAATTCTTTCTATGAGAACTGCTCTTGTGGAAAGTGTTCCTGTGGGAACAGCTGTAGTTGTTATTGATGTTGTCGTTGAAACTGTTATTGTCAAAAGTGCTATTCCTACTGATGCTATATGTAGATTTGCTACACCTTTGCAAATATGATTTTTTTTCTGTTGCTATTGTTTGTACAATGGTTGCAAGTGAGACCCCTCTTATTTCTCCTACCATTGTAGCTAATGGTCCTCTTGTTGTGGCTATTAATCATACTGTTTGGACCATTGCTCCTACTCGTGACGCTGGAGCTCTTGCTGTTTTGGTTACTACTCCTATTCTCACGGCTATTGCTCCTAGTGTTATGGATACCACTCGTCCTGATGCGGATGCTGCCACTATCTTTGTGACTACTACTAGTGCACATGCAGCTGCTATTCCTACACATGAGCCTGCTGCTCTTGCACACTCACTTGCTTCTAATCACGAGATGAATAGTCCTCCATAGGTTGTAGCTGCTCTTGCAACTGCTGTTGTTGCTCTGTAAATTCTCATTTTGCGCATGTAGTAGCAGCTCTTGCTCGTACTGTTCATGTTATTATTGCAAACTACATTGCAACCAACACTACCCCTCCTTATGCTGGACATCCATCCCGGTTTCTTCCATGAACAAAAATTCTAGAAATGATGTCTGCATGCACAACGAACAAAAATACATCGCATGGAGGATGTCTGAAGGAAACTTTTGACGTGTGAAGTTACATCCTTGCTATGTATCTCGTTCCATTCTAGATGGTTGTCTATTTGATTCCTTACCTGCTAGGCTACTATAGTGCTCAACTCCTTGACTAATTGATTGCTTGGCAGCTGGTCGGGATACTGGGTGCAAGGCATGTGGTATGGGGTATGTGGTATTGGGTGTAGGGTGTGGGATGTGGGGTGTGGTGTGTGGGATTTTGTGTATGGGGTGTGAGGTATGAAGTACGAGGTGTGGGGTATGGGATATGGGGTGTGGGGTATGGAGTTTTGGGTGTGGTCGATGGGGTATAAGGCACTCAACTCATTTTCACACGCCAAACCACATACCCGATACCCAATACAACATGCCACATACGCCATGCAACATACCCCATACCCCATAGCCCACACCCCACACTCTATACCCCACACCCTATATCCCATACCCCACACTTGGTATTTCATACCCCACACCCACTACACCGACCCCCACACATCACACCTCACATTCCAAGTTATGTTTAATCACCCCAATTTCACACTTTTGATATTAAATGCATCAAAAATTGTATTTCTGAATGCCAATACGTTTCACAAAACATCCACATGAATGCATATGAGCAAAGCCCAGATGTACATTCATTCATAAAGATGAAGGTTATGGTAGGCGCTACATGATGTTTAGCATTTTTCGTGAATGTTCCATTTCACTATTTTTCTCACTTCCCAATGCACTTGTTGATACACTATTTCATGGGTGATCCAATTGGTCACATATGACAGGGTGTGAAATATGGGGTATGGGGTGTGGGGTATGGGATAGGCAAAAAGGGTGTGGGTGTGGGGTGTTGGGCGTGGGGTTTTGAGTACAAGGTATAGAGTTTGGGGTTTGGGGTGTGGGGTATGGGGTCATGGGGCATGGGGTATGGGGTAGGCGTTGGGGGTATGGGGTGTGGGGTATGGGATAGGCAAAAAGGGTGTGGGTGTGGGGTGTTGGGCGTGGGGTTTTGAGTACAAGGTATAGAGTTTGGGGTTTGGGGTGTGGGGTATGGGGTCATGGGGCATGGGGTATGGGGTAGGCGTTGGGGGTATGGGGTGTGGGGTGTGAGGTATGGGATATGAGGTATTAGGTATGGGATTAGGTGTGTGGGATGTGGGATATTTGGTATGTGGTATGGGGTATAAATTATTGGGTAGGCGGTATGGGGTGTTGGGTGTGGGGTATTTGATATGGGGTATGGAGTGTGGAATATGGGGTATGGGATGTGGGTATAGGGTTACTGGTTAAGGGTATAGGGTCAAGGTTCAAGGTTCAAGTTGGAAGTTTACTGTTTCAATGAAAGGTTCAGAGTTTGGGTTATAGATTTGAGGTTTTAGTTAAAAGGTGTAGGGTTTAAGGTTTGGGGTGGAGGCTGCGGGGTCTTGGGTCCAGGCTATTGGTTATAGCGTATGCAGTATGGGGTACATGGTATAGAGAATGGTGTATGAGGTATGAAGTTTTGAGCATGGGGTGTGGGGAATGGGGTATGGGTCATGGGGTCTGGAGTATGGGGTATGGGGATTGGGGAATGGGACATGGGATATGGGTTTAAGGTTTACAATTTAAGGTACGGGGTTAAACTTCAGGGTCCCTGTTGAAGGTTTACTGTTTAGGGTTCAAGGTTAAGGTTGCTAATTCAGGGTTTGAGTCTACGGTTTAACATTCAAGGTCCATGGTTCAGGGTCCATAAACCCTGTACCTTGAGGTTCAGGGTATTAGGGCTGAGTTTGTAACGAGTAAAACTGTACTTTTTTCTCGCCTTCAACCTTGCGTTATTGCTATTTTTGTTGCCTCTCTGACCTTATCCTTATTCTAGTGATGCTTTTTTTGTTTTTGTAGGAACAAAGGTGTTGAACTGTGTGAACCAAAAACCAGAACACGCCACCAAACCTATACACATTGTGCAATGCATTGTGTACATCACAATGTAGTACAACGAGTGTGACAATCAAAACACAGCAAAGGCCAGTTTTGTGCCCAGTCAACGTGTTGAGAACATAGGAAATAGGGTTATGAGTTTATATTCTTGGTTGATGAGATGCTTGCATGATAAGATGCTTAGGCTCTTGATCCAGAAGCTGCTTGGTTGATTAGGTGCTTGGCTAATTAGCTGCTTAGGTTCTTGGTTTATTGGCTGAAGGGCTTTTTAAATCCTTGGATGATTGTTTCCTTGGTTCGTTACCAATTAAGGTTACCATCCAAAACATAAAAAGTAGCAAGATAGCAACAACACTGGCAGCATTAGTAGTCGTGGCAGTACTAGTGGAAGAAATAGGAACACCAATAAGACGGATTGATGCACTAGTCGCTTACCTTGTGCTTGGCACCGAAACTTATGCTTCTAAAATAAGTTAACACAACCAAGGTCAACAAGCCGCTTGGTAATGAAATGTTAAAGCTATGGCTAACCTTAATAAATTGCCTATAAGGCCTCACTACACATTGAGCCTTAGCCGCCCAGCCCTACTATCTTTCCTCCCTGAAGTGTGTTTGAATAACTCGAGACGTTGCTGAAAGCTAGAGGATGCCCTGCCGTGCCCAGTAAGGCAGCATAGTAGTGTCTTTGATTTTGCTATCCATGTTGCTGTTCATGCTGCTATTGTTGCTGGTAGCGATGCTGCTAATGATGATAGCAATGCAAACAATTCTCGCAATGTAGTTGGAGATGCTAATGGTGTTATTCGTGTAATTGCTACTGGCCCTATAGATGTTACGCGGAGGGATGCAGGGAGAAGAGTGAGAAGAGAAGTTGACTTCAGTGTTGGATGATGATAAGCTGAGAGCAATCGCACTTGAAAAGGAAAAACAAAGTTTCAGTCTAAAAAAAAAACTCTAGCGACAACAAATGGATCTAGCATGCATTTTGAATGCTTGTTCCATGATGGTATCCATGTTGGAATGTATCACAATAAAAACGTCATGTACGGTCAAGGTAAAAAATCAAAAGTATATCTTTTTCATGACGTTGACAGTACAGATTCACTTTACATGAAAGGTAACTCAGCTCCTAAAATTATACTGTCAAACAATAATTCTCGAAACAATGCACAGGAAAAAGCTTCATCTCATTTGCTAGGAAGTCATTGGAATCGTACGATTGGAAAAAGGTTCATGTCAGCTGTCAGTTTTGGGGTCACACATCATTGCATTCTCAGTACATTGTTAGTGGACCCTCGTGCCTTCTGCCAAGAGCTTGATTCCCTTGATTGCAAATGGTAATACAATTTGTCAGCATGGAAGGCTCCCTTAACAAGACAAAACAGACTTCTTAATGCAATCTAGATGTCATGATAACATGATTCATGTTGAATTGACACATGGGAACTGAGGTATGGTTAATCACCCCTAAAAAAACACGGACACATGAGTTCATTGTTTAAGGGCCAAAGTTCAACTTCGAGGGTGAAGTCAAACTTTGCCAGCTCACAGGAGGGGTTTTTCTGGTTGAACCAAAAATGCCCTCCTACAATCTCGCAAACACAGGTGAGAGGTGCCCGTTTTTGAAAAAGGAGAGGGAACCTGCCAGGCCCCACTACCGCAGGGCCTGGGAGGTCCCCGTGCAAAGAAAATAAATTAAGCCAAGACCCCAATAGAAATGTGGGGTTTGTCAAGGGTTTAGAGGGTGTTCCATGATGTAGCGCACGTTGTGATGGAAGGAACTGGATTTTCCGGGCCTCGTTACCGCAAGTCTTGGCATGTACATGGGCAGGGAAAAAATGAAACACAAATCCGCACAATAAGAAGGGGTATTGTCAGATATTGAGTACGGGGGTTGTGAGATGCGGAGCACGGAGTCGTAAGAGGAAGCGGACATGCTGGGCTCCGTTACCGCATGGCCCAACATGTTCCCGGGAAAGTAAACAATACAGTCCAAACTCACTAGTTTCATAGAGAGTTTGCTTCAAGTTTTATTATCGAGAATGATCAATGGAAAGCGTGGTTGCCAACTTTGCCTCCAACATCAGCGACATCGACATCATAAGCAAACCGAATTTGTCCTGAAAGTCGATAAGGTCCGACTTTGAGTGCAAAGTCTGAATGTTCTTTCCACATGGGCCATCTTGCCATGTACACTCGAGGTCAAGTACTTTTTTTTACCTGACCGATCACAATACTGGGAACTTCTCTACACATGTTACAAGACCGATAACAATTCTGTCAAGGTTGTGCCATTTCAATGTGTTGTGAGCTCATCATGTGTTGCGGTGTTTGGAACTGGACGCAATAGAGCTCTAGACATGGTTTATGCAGACATAAGCATCATACATGTTGCATGAAGTGTCGCTAAATGCCACAATTGCAGTGTCTCTAAGATAGCTAAAGCGTTCACGTGGAATACAAGAATCAAGCTATATGCATTTTTGTTCCCAGTCAAAACGTAAAGATTTGAACTTCAATTTGTTTGCCATTCAAGAACTATTTCATGAACCTTCAGATTTCTTTATCTGCAAATTTTCATTCAGTGATGTAACGGTTATCTTTTATTTTATAGCTTTTCTCTATTCAAATTAGCCACTAGAGAATAGTTTCCACTTGTCCAATGAACACTACAATGCAGCTCAATTTATGAAAAAAGATAGATGTCAAGTTTTAAAGGTGTACATGAGAAAGTTAATTGCATCTCAGATGAGTAATTTTGTGGCCATTGTTTGCATAGAATTTGAGCAATCACACTATTTGTTTTAGATATCTTGTTTGTACTTCTGTGTTCATTTTAGTTGAAAACTTTCAAGTAGCCCATTTTGTGATGGTTAGTTTTCTCAACTGTTGAATAAGCTGAAGAAATCAAGTGAGCAATGTTAATTGACGGTGTTGCATGCATGTTGAAAGGAGGTATTTAAAGGAAACGAAAGATATTGTTACGCACTAGATTCATGTTACACTTATGGTCAGGGCTAAAAAGAAACCTGTGACACTAAGCTTCAATTGTTTTGGACCATCCAACATGACATTTTCCTCATCAATATAGTTAGAAACAAATGCATACATCTGATGTGGACGACCTGATGGATCTCTTCCATTCTCGTTTCAAGGCAAATGACTTTCTATGCGACTCATGATTATCTACACGACCTACAAGACCCAAGTGGTCTACACGAGAAAATCTTTTGGAGCTACTTACAACATTGATGACGTCTCAACAATACTACAAGAGATAGGGTCGTATTCTCAACGCCAGATGTGAATGCATCTACTGAGTAACGAGATTTTTCCTGAACCTAGAAACAATAACTTCTCTCCATTAGACAAAAGACCAATAACGTTTTTTTGGGGATTGCATCATTGTATGATGGCGACAGCAGGTCCATCGGGTAACCAACTTGATGAATTGTTTTCCGGCATAATGAAATGACGTATGCGTGGCATGACGCAATGGAATAGGAATAGCTCTTGAGGCAATAGTACTCCTTGCATATTAAGGCAGATAAGCATGAACCTAGAAAAAAACAAGATGACATGTTAGGCAAAACACTTCAATGGGTTTGATGTGTCTCATCAACTGTTTACACACCATGCATTTTATTTGATGCTACAGAAGGGTTTCCTAATAATGATATGGTTTTTAATTCTTAGTGAATGACCCTGACTCACAATTACACATCCATTAGACAGCTCTTTGTAAACTGAACGTCATATGTTTTGATCAGATGGTAGCCTTCTAGCAAACTCATTTTATGCACAAATTATTCCCCTTTGTTATTCCTAATCGCGGCTAAATTTGGAGTTCAGTAAACAAACAATTGTGCACAAAACAAGCAAATGAAGCTCAACGCTTCGAAGAGTAGGGGTGGACTTTGAAAGATATAGTTCATTGCAGCTAGGATAAGTGGGTGTATGGATTAAGTGCATGGCATGCGGACATTGCATGGGTTTTGTGGATGTGCCTTATAAATGCTACCATGTGTACACCACGGGGAAAGTTTCAAATTTACCAGTTTGTGATTTTTCGTAACATCAACTGTGGGTTAAATTGAAGAGGCAACTTTTTTCTGTACTATAAAGCAATGTGTTCATTGACAATGTTGCAACCATTTGGACGACTGTGAAACTTGTGGTGCATGTGGTCAGAGATCGATTTCAAAGTCTAACGCTAAGCATGAATTGTTTTGGGAACACCCGGAGAGAAAGTTTAGCCATTTATCCGTTTCTTGACACAATACAATTGATGATGATGATGCAAAGGATCTGTTCTGTTCTGAATATCATGCACAAGACTGTTGCATGCAGTTGGGTCGTATTGTCAGTTTTTTCTTTCCTGTCATCCATTGAAAAACAAGCACGACAATACACATGATTCGATCAACCTCCTCATGGTTTTCTACGAAAGTGATTGCTTGTCCACCACACCCAAAATTGACACCACCCCCACCACCACCACCAAACCCAACACTGACGCCATCTCACTACCACCACACCGACATCGCCACCTCCACAACCACCACCACCAACGTCACCGCTACCGCCAACACCACCAGCACCACTAGTGCCACCACTCCCAACCCCACCTTCACCACCATCACAGCCACTACCACAATGGCCACATGCACCCTTTCCCTCATTCACGCCGACAAGGGCTATAACCCCTTCCACCACTCTTGTTGCGTTGTTTTCATGCACGTTGTTGACTCCGGTGTTGTTGATAAAGCCTGCTGCCTCTGGTATGTGCACGAGTGTGCAGGTGCTCGACCCCTCAAAACCGGCCAACCATCAAGTGGACCAGCCATGCTGGTCTTTCCCAACTGCTTCAATTCACAGTATCCCTCCTTGATTGTACGCAGGTAGGTAATGAACTATTGAATGGAGTAGAAGAACGACGGCTTAGGCTCACTCAACAGTTTTGCATTGAACTTGCAGTTGAAACGCTTCACGACATTGGGTCAGGTCGTTGGTGGTCAGTGCAAGCGGGAGCGGGTGGACTGTTGGACCTCCTTGAAGGCCTTCAAGAAATGCGTGGTGTGTTTAGCCCCACTCCATGGTCGCTTTGGCTATGGAACCTTCACAGGTATTATAACAAAGGAGTTGCCTTATTTAATGGCCACATGAACAAGAAAAGAGGATGCGGCGGTAAGGATAGTTGGATTTGAGCAAGGGGAAGGATATGCATGTGTGTGTTAAGTAGAAGTGCTTTGCCTTATAGGACACAAGAGCAGGCGGTCCCCTCCAGCAAAGTAAGTACATGCACGCTTCCCGCTGGCTGTCGGTCCATAGATGATGAACGCCAAAATGGTCTTGACAGGACTCGAGCTTGCTGCCAACGTGGGCTGGCCACTAGTGTTGTCGACAACCTGAAAAGGATTGGAGAACGCCTAAAGGGAGCGGTTGGAAGAGGGCCCCATGACAACAAAGGTTTGTTTGGAATGATAGGGCCGAAACATTTTTTGCATCCCCTTTTGAATGTTGCAAAAATTACACGCTCCATGGAGATGTGTTAAGATTTGGGTGGTTTGGCTTGTCGAACTGGATAGTACTCTTTCATCTGATGACAAGAGACTAGTATCTCTGGGTGCAGTAGATCAACTCCATTGACCTGTCACCATGGTCTCATTATGAGGATCGCAATAAGTGCATGATTTTCTTAATGCATATGGCATTAGACGGCAAGGATGAAAGTCATTCCATGACCAAATCATCTTGCCAAACGGAATATAAGACGCGCATGTGAACCATTTCTTAAAAAAAAAACCTAGCTCATGCGAGAAAAAATTGGAGTGAATAGGATGTTCTCTTCTCACTTCAGCTACAGTCACTCCAATCCATCCACAACCCAAGTGTGTAAACAAGGATGAAAATCATTTTTTGGGTTACATAGTAACCATTGTCATAAAACATTAGACAAAATCTTGGAAATGAAAATTTTCATCTTTTTGCATGTTTTAAGATGATAGTGTGTGCGTGTGCATGTATGTGTACATATGCATATGTGTGTGTGTGTGTGTGTGTGTGTGTGTGTAGGGGTGCATGTGAGTGAGTATGTGAGTTTGTGTGTGTGTGTGTGTGCTTGAAAGGATGTGCATGTGTGTGCGGTGTCTTGGTGTTGTGTAAGTGTGTGTGTGTGTGTGTGGAAGGGAGAGAGGGATAGAGGGGGAAAACGTTGAGAGATAGAGAGATATATAGAAAGATAGAGA
>SZWC01017489.1:25278-39914 GCA_023375785.1 Penium margaritaceum | reverse complement strand
TCGCGCCAACCCAATCCGAGGCCAATTTTATGAACACCCTCCCTAGCCGGTGGTGGTTGGTGTAGGAAGGCTAAGAAGCCGGAGACGCTCGCGAAGGTACTCAAACCTTTTACGAGGGAGCGGCTTTGTGAAGATGTCGTTGACGTTCTCTACACTTGGAACACACGTGACCTCTACAACCCTGTTCTCCAGTAGGTCTCGAATGAAATGACACTTCATCTCAATGTGCTTTGTGCATGCATGAAAGACTGGGTTCTTTGTGAGGTGGATGGCAGACTGATTGACACACCAAAGAGGGGTTGTGGTCTCTTTTGGCAGGTTGAGCTTGCCCTAGAGTTTGCGCAGCCAGATGGCCTCTTTCCCTGCCTCCGTGCCAACATAGTACTCACCTTCTATTGTGGACAGAGCCACACATTGGGAGCATTTGGAGCTCCAAATCACCACGCCTTTGCCGAGCGTGGAGCAGTAGCCGAGGGTAGAGCAGTGGTTATCAACATCATCAGCTCATGATGCATCACAGAAACCAGCAAGGGCGAGAAGGATGGAGCCACCGAGCACAAGACCGAGAGATTTGGTGTCTTGGAGGTAGAAAAAACACGCTTGGCTCCCTCCTAGTGACCTGTCCCAGGCCGTGCCATGAAGCGTGAGAGGCGGCCGACGGCGAAGGCCAAATCCGGTCGCGTACCATCCATGGCATACATGAGGGAACCCACTGCTGAGTAAGGGTTTTTGTTTGCAGCCTCACACCATGCTTGAGTGGGTAGACCCATTTGCACCCGACAACCTTGTGACCTTGTGGCAGCAGAACGAGCGTGTATGTGTGAGTGGATTCAAGGTCTTGCATCTCTGTTTGCATAGCTGCCTCCCAACGGTCCGCATGCTCACACAATCGGGCGGCTTGCAAAGTCTAAGGGACCACCTCAGCACCAACAAACATGGCTTGTTCATATGGTTGATGGTCAACAATTGACGGCAGGCCCCTTACACGTAGGGAGAATCTGACTGGCTTAGGTTTTTCTTATTTGGCTTCAGCTCAGGGTCCTCCCTCTTGTGTCTCTTGCACTGCCGAGTTCGGACTGCCAACACTTTCAGGCGTGGCATGGTTAACGGGTTGGCTGGTCGCTAAAGGGGTTTCTTCTGGCTGCTGTCCTGGTCTCTCATATTCTACTCCAGTGCCTCTAGGAGTGGCTCCTGACGGTGGTGTACTAGCTGCTTGGTTGTGTGAGTAACCACTTGTGCTCTCTCCACCACCATTGTGAATACCGGTAGACGTGGGTGTTGATAATTCCACAAGTGCCGATGGTGTTGGAGCTTGATGTTGGAGAATGATGAGGTTACTTGGAAGTTGAGGTGTTGCAACTGGAAGACCATCCGTCAAAGTTTGCCTCTCGCATGATGATGAACTTGTTTTTCCCAGGATTGATTTTGGTGTGGTTTGCCTTTGGCGGTATGGTTACCATTCGTTTGGCAACTGTGCTCGCAGCGATGGATCCCAAGATTCGTATTCTGTCATGGGCGCACGGTGAGGCCTTCACCCGTTTGTCCTTGTTCGTCTTGGACGGTCTGGCACTTTCCATTCCGTTGTTCGTACAACTAGCACACCGAGACCTTTGTGAGGGTCAGCCCGCAATGTCGAGAAGGTCTCACCTTCCAAAGTTTGTTTGCTCTCACGATCGGTGAGGCAATTATATAAATGATGTCTATTCTTCTTGACTACCACAGATAGCAAAAATTGTTGGCTCTAGTGGGTGTGGAGGCACCCTCAAGGATGCCTAGCTCTCACTGGTTGACGCTACCAAGGTTTGGGGCAGCCAATGGACACCTTTGGTGAAGAGTGTAGAGCACAAGGATCACGGATGTGAGCGGGCAGAACACATCGCATTCATCTGAATCGAAACACGTTTTTGTCAGTTATCATAGTGAGATTACATCAGATTCTTATAGCCTATGATCTTAGCTTTCCAACGCATCCAAGCACGTCCAAATCAGAGCAGTAGAGCCCCTGCTACGGCCGTCAAAGTAACCCTTGGTGGAGCCGAGCCGCCCACCATGCCCACGAACGGGAGTGACGGGAGGCGCTTCGACGGTGCCCTGTCGAAGCCCCCTTCCTGTCATCCCAACATGGGGAGGGGCATGCCTTGGTCAAGGGGACCATCCACATTCATTCCTTCATGGCCCATGTGCCTTTGGAGCCCATTGGAGACGAACTAGGATCACTGGCGGTGGATTATCCCGCCACCTATGGCGGGTACCAGATTCCACACGCCCAACACCCGATTTTTGGGCTAGGCTAACTTTCTGAATACTCACTCAAATCGAGCGATTCAAAACTCGATCCTGCATGGAAAAATCTAAGGAATCCAAATACAGAGTCAAACAAGGTGTTCAAATACTTCTCAGTGGTCGAACCAGGGAGTACGATCAACGGCACTCATGGCAAGGGGCACACCATGTCAACAATCTCCCCCTTGCACCGCAACCTTGATGCCCTGTCCTTGGAACCTGTAGCATTTTAAACTTCATGGCGTAAACCGAGCTCCATGCAGCTTGCGTCGTGCCTGTCCTTGGACTGTGCCTTGGTCATGGCATCGGCGAGCATGCACTTAGTGCCACAATGCACAATGGCCGCATCTCCCTTCGCCACCAAGTCCCGTGCGTAGTGATGACGGATCTCGATGTGCTTGGTTCTCCTGTGCAGCACTGAGTTCTGGGTGAGGCTGATGGCACTCATGTTGTCAACATTGAGTACTGTGGGCTTCCTTTGCGGCACGCCGATCTCCTTTAACAGCCGACGCAACCACACCGCCTCCTTTGCGGCTTTCGCGAGCGCAATGTACTTCGCTTCGGTGCTGGACAGCGTCACGCAGTCCTGCTTCCTGCTTGCCCGTGAAACTGTTGCACCACCAAGTATAAACACGTACCCCGACGTTGATTTTCTGTCATCCACATCACCAGCCCAGTCAGCATCCGAGTAGCCGACCAACTCAAGGGAGTCATCACGCGCTCCCCCTCCAAACACGAGCCGCGACTGTTTTGTCGCCTTGAGATAGCGGAAGATCCGCTTCACCGCTTGCCAATGCAACGGCCCGGGGTCAGCAACGTAGCGGCTCACTTGGCCCTCCGCGAAGGCCAGGTCGCGCCGCGTCGCTACCATGGCGTACATGATGCTCCCCACTGCGGACTGGTATGGCACACCTGCCATCTCCTCCTTCTCCTCGTCCGTGCTCGGGCCCATGCTCGAGCTCAGCTCACACGTGGTGGTCATGGGTGTGCCAATGGGGTTGCACTCCTCCATGTTGTAGCGGCGGAGCACCTCTTGCACGTACTTTGCCTGCCCCATCTCGAGCGTGCGTACCTTGCGGTCCCTCTTGATGGCGACGCCGAGGTAGTACTCGAGCTCGCCCATGTCGATCATTTTGAACCGACTGCCGAGCTACCGCTTGAGGTTCACCAACTCCTCCATGTCCGATGACACAAGGATCAGGTCATCCACGTACAGGACCACAATCTGGTGCAATCCCGGCTGCTTCCGCACGTACACGCTGTGATCCGCCTCGTAGCGCTTGAAGCCAAGCTCGGCCATGAAGCTGTCCATTTTCAAGTACCACATGAGTGGCGCTTGCTTCAGCCCGTAGAGCGTCTTGCGAAGCCGGCACACCTTTCCCGGCGGTGCGTCCACCCCCTCCGGCACCTCTATGTAGACCTCCTTGTCCAGGTCGCCGTTGAGGAATGCGGTTTTTACATCCATTTGGTGGACTTCATAGTCGCGCGCCGCCGCCACGGAGAGGATGGAACGGATGGAGGCGAACTTCGCCACCGGCGCAAAGGTTTCATCGTAGTGTTCACCTTTTCGCTGGGCGTACCCCTTCGCCACCAGCCGCGCCTTATACCGCTCCACCTTCCCCTCCTTGGTGAGCTTCTTCTTGAAGATCCACTTGGAGCCGATGATTTTTGCACCCTCCGGTCTGTCAATCAGCTGCCAAGTGCTGTTCTCTTCGTGGGAGGCAAGCTCAGATTTTTCGGTTCCCTCCCACTCAGTCCCATCCCTTCTGCTGCAATGCCTCCTTGACGGTCTCAGGCTCCTCTTGCGCAAAGAACGCTCAAGCAAACCCAGTGCAGGTGCCCTGCGTGGCATCGTACCGTTTTGCCGTCCTTCTTGCGCTTCCGCTTCTCCGGGGCTGCTGCTGTTGAGGCTGCTGCTGTTGCTGCTGCTGCTACTGCTGCTGCTGCCCTCTCGCAGCGCCACTTGCACTGCTGACTTGCTCCCCCTGGGGGACCGTGGACATGCGAGCTTACTCCCCGCCTCCTCGTTCAGCTCCACTACTGCCGGCGCTTCGGACTCATCGTCCGACTCGGCTAAATGCAAATCAGCTGCTCCCCCATCCACCGGATGGTTATCGCCGGTTGGAGCCGATGGGACGTCACCCTCTTTTGCGTCCTCCGGCGTCTCCCCCTTGAGGAGTGGCAGCCACTCCCCCCGCTTGGAGAGACCCGCGTCCTTATCCGTCCAATGACTCTCCTCGTCAAACGTGACGTCGTGACTCTTCATGATCTGTTGCCTCCGCGGGTCGAAGAGCCAGTATGCCTTGCTCCCGCTCTCGTACCCGACGAAGATGCACCGGCGAGTCCGCGGGTCCAGCTTGTCCCGCCCCTCCCGTGCCTGCACAACAGCATGTGCAACGCAACCAAACGTGTGGAGGTGTGCAACAGTTGGCTTCCTCTCGCTCCACACTTCTTGTGGCGTCTTCCACACCTTGGACTCCGCATCTTTTAGCGGCTTTGTCGGCGTCAGGTTCATGATGTATGCCACTGTCCGTGCCGCCTCGTCCCAGTACCGTTGCGCAAGGCCGGCATCGCTCAACATGGATCGAACCATGTTGAGGATGGTGCGGTTTGCCCTCTCAGCGACGCTGTTCTGCTGCGGAGAGTGTGGCGTAGTTTTCTGCCACGTGATCCCCTTGCTCTTCATCCATGCCAAGCAGTCCTCGTACTCGCCATCGTTGTTGCTCCGAAACGCCTTCATCTTCAAGTCCGTTTGCCGCTCCACAGCCACCACGAATTCCTGCATGCAAGACAGGACATCGCTCTTCCTCTTGATGATGTAGAGGTAGAGCTTGCGGCTGTGGTCGTCGATGAAGGTGACGAAGTAGCGAGTCACACCAATGGAGGGCTCGAACGGTCCGCACACATCCGTGTGCACCACCTTCAACTTCGTCGATGCACGCATCCCTTTGCCGTCAAACGGCTGCCGTGTCGCCTTGCCCACCACGCATGGCTTGCACATGGCATTCTTGGCTGCATCGAGGCCCTTGACCTCAAGGCCCCGCACCACTTCCTTCTTCGCCATGACCCTCACAGTTGAGGGAGCGATGTGACATAGGCGGCGGTGCCATAGGTCCACATTTCCTTCATCCCTTGTCACCAGGTTGACGGCGTCAGTCCTTACCGCATTGGCAAGGACCTTGGTGCAAAGAAGGTACAGGTCCTCCTCCCTCTTGCCACGTGCAATCACCTCGCCATTACCCTCCTTCCGCATGATGGCCTCCTTCTTGTTGAAGAGCACCTCGAGCCCCTTGTCGGTAAGGCGGCTCACTGACAGCAGGTTTGCCCCAAAGTTGGGCATGTGGAGCACGTCGTAGATGGTGCACGGAATGACTTTCCCGTTCACCACCGACTCAATGCGAACATTGCCTTTGCCCGCGGCCAACTCTGTTTTGCCGTTGGCCACTGTCATGCGCCGCTCGGTGGCGCCGTAGGTGACGAATGCCGCCCGGTTGCATTGTGTGTGACGGCCTGATCCGGAGTCCATCACAGTGACTTCCGAATTTGTCAAGTCGGTAGACTCCCTGGCCATCATGGCTTGGGTGTCCTTCTTCCCGCCCTTCCTGGGTTGGTCCGACTTCTTGATGGGGCAATCACGTGCATAGTGGCCCTGTTTGCCATAGTTGTAGCACTCCCCCTTGTTGTCACCTCTCTTGGTGCCCTGGTTAGCACCCTTCCCCTTCTTACCTCCCCCTCTACCTTGAGGGCGGACGGCATAGGCGGAACTTGACGTTGCCCCGCTTTCTCTCCCACCACGCCGCATCCATTCGTTGCGGACTTACTGAGCCACCTTCGGGTACTTCAGCTCATCGGCGGACCAGCCGCCTACGACGGTGATCATGGAACTCCAACTGTCCGGCAAGGCCAGAAGGAGGATCATGGCTTGCAGCTGAAGGTCAACCTTCCATCCGGTGGCTACGCACTCGGCAGTAAGGGACTCAATCTGTTGCAGGATCTCCATGATGTCGTCGCCTTCGTTGGCTTGGAGGGTGACGAGCCTTTTGAAGACGAAGAGCTGGTTAGCAAGGTTGGTGGACTGGTAGATGGTGCAGAGTTTCTTCCAGGCCTCCGCGGCCTCCGTGCATCCTTGAATCAGTGCGCGCTGCGGCGGAGCAAGCGCTAACACCAACAAAGCAAACGCCTTCTTGTTGCGCTTCTTGTACTTGTCCACTTCCTCCGGCGTCGCGGTATCCGGAGGCGCGGTCTCTTCACCGTTGACCAGCTCAAGCAGGCCCTTGTCATCAAAGTAGAACTCAAACTGCCACCTCCACAAGGGGAAGCTGTTCCCATCAAACTTGGAGACGGTGCCGATGCTCTCTTGCTCGGTCGTTGCCTTGGCGCGCGGCGGTAGCGTGAAGCTTGAAGAGCTAGGACCCGTCTAGGCACGTGGGCCCATAACCCTTTGTTGGCTCTAGTGGGTGTGGAGGCACCCTCAAGGATGCCTAGCTCTCACTGGTTCATGCTACCAAGATTTGGGGCAGCCAATGGACACCTTTGGTGAAGAGTGTAGAGCACAAGGATCACGGATGTGAGTGGGCAGAACACGTCGCATTCAGTAGATCTGAATCGAAACACGTTTTTGTCAGTTAGCATAGTGAGATTACATCAGATTCTTATAGCCTGTGAACTTAGCTTTCCAACGCATCCAAGCACGCCAAAATCGGAGCAGTAGAGCCCCTGCTACGACCGTCGAAGTAACCCTTGGTGGAGCCGAGCCGCCCACCCTGCCCACGAACGGGAGTGACGGGAGGTGCTTCGACGGTGCCCTGTCGAAGCGCCCTTCCTGTCATCCCAACGTGGAGAGGGGCATGCCTTGGTCCAGGGGACCATCCACATTCATTCCTTCATGGCCCATGTGCCTTTGGAGCCCATTGGAGACGAACTAGGATCACTGGCGGTGGATTATCCCGCCACCTATGGCGGGTACCAGATTCCACACGCCCAACACCCGATTTTCGGGCTAGGCTAACTTTCTGAATACTCACTCAAATTGAACAATTCAAAGCTCGATCCTGCATGGAAAATTCCAAGGAATCCAAATCTAAAGTCAGACAAGGTGTTCGAACACAATTCAGTGGTCGAACCAGGGAGTACGATCAACGGCACTCATGGCAAGGGGCACACCATGTCAACACAACTACGCGATAAGAATTTCTCTTACCCTAGACCGCACAGTCGGCACAATCACGTGGAAGAAAAACATGGAACTACTATGCTGCCACGATCGGCACAAGCACGTGGATTCAAGCTAGGTTCCTAAGCCATGACTCACAACACTAGACAACCTACCAAGTCTAGGAAAACAAAAAGAAATACAAGGAGTAAGAGAACGACAAGGGGTCGAGCACTCAAGAGTGAGGGGAAGGGAAGGGGACAACTCTACTCTAGAGTGCCCCACCTCTCACACTCTCTCTATGTCCTCTCGTCTTCTCTTTGTCTTTTGGCCCTCCTTGACTGCCTCGTGACTTCTCTTGGCACACCTTTCTCCTCCTTGGAGACGTCTCCCTTCTTTTGCATGGAGAGGTCTCCAAATCTTCTCAAATTGTTTGCTTTCGTCTTCTTTTTTTTTCACTCGAGCCGTGAGAGTCCTTGGGGTTAGGGAGAATCATTGCCCCAATTCTTGATTGAAGGAGGGAGGATGGAACCTTGACAGTAGAGAAAAATTAGTGGTTTTGGGGTTGGACACTCCCCACCCCATCCACCAAAAATCCACCTAGCCCACTGAGGATGAGAAGAAGCGAAAAGGACCTGGCCAGATGAGTTTGTGTTCCTCATGCAATTCCTAATGTAATTTCCGACGCTTAGGAAGGTTAGGTTTTAAGGACATGCTCCCCTTCAGCATTCTTGTTTCCACTAGAACTACGATGGCATTTTATCTCTGTTTTTGTCACTAAAACCATTGCGTAGTAAGTTTTAATGGATGTATGGCTTTAAAAACCATTTTCATGTGTCAAGTTTCTAGCCCCTACACAACAATTGTTGTCAGAGTTTATAGAATTGCGTCCAGAGCTCGCTCAAGGAGTTCTCCCATCCGTCACTCTGGAAGAAATTACCATCAATGACCCATGTAGGAAGACTTTAGTATTTCATGTCTTCAAAGGCCCCTGTTTCTTTTTACCTCGCCCCCTTGTTCTGGGTCCAAAACAAGGAGGTTGCTATCCCAAACTCGTGAGTCTACATGTTTTTTTCACTTTCAGAACTCAAAGTTTGTCCTAAACAAAATCAAGTTTCATTTTTTACATGTCGGCACGAAATCATGGCGTGCGAGGTACCATAAGCAATTACATGTCCATTCCTCTCTTACAGATCTTGCTCTTCCTCTTTTTCTCATCCTTCCTCACTCTTGTAAGCGAGAAGGGCGATCGAGGGCGAGGGTACTAGGCCACGAGCCTCGCCATCGAGTCCCTCATGGCCTCTAAGCTACCGAGTGAGCTACCAACGCGATCGGCTGCAAGTAGCTCGTTGGCGGATGGCCAGCCGCTCACTTGACCGGCGGCCGGCCGTCCAGCCAGCCGGCCGCCGGCCAGCCGCTAGCCAGCGGGTGGCTGGCCACTGGCCAGCCCTTGCAATAACAAGGGATGGCAGCTAGCCAGCCCCTCTCTGCTGCAAGGTGGAAGGGCAGAACCAGCCCTCGTGTTATTCTTACATAGCAAACCAGGGGTCTTTGAAGGAAAACTTGACGATGGAGGACCACGCATCCGTCAGCGTTGTAATCTCTCGGACTTTGAATCGAAATTATGCACGATGCTATGACTTGGAGAACTTGCCCAATGAGCAAACAAAAAATCATCCACAGGTAAGATTTTCTGTATCCACATAACTTGTATGTGGATAGGAGCAGCAGATTGGTCTACGCCAGCAATAACAGCAGAAAATGATATTTGCCTCTGGTCGAGCGACCCACTCTCTAGCGACGGTCACGTACAGAAGCAAAGGTGGAAAAAACAGAGGAAGTTCTAGCCAATATCCTTGGACATGGCCAAGAGATTTTTGTGACACGGAGCTCAAGCATGGCCAGTCCATGTGGAGATAGGGGAAGTGGAGGATGTCAAAGCAGCCGAGACAACCACGTTGGCCTCAACATCCAAAAAAAATGCAGCTATTCCAGAGGAGTTTACACCACTCGTCGAGGAGTTCTCAGGAGTTTTCTTCGAAGAACTGCCTCAAGAGTTAACTCCTCAACAAAACTTCGACCACAAGATCAACCTACAGTGAAAGGGGCATATCAAATAAGCAATCACGAGCTGACCGAACTCAAGAAGCAGCTAGACAAGATGCTCGCTCTGGGGTTTATCATGCCCTCTGTGTCCCCTTACATGGCACCTCTACTTTTCATGAAAAAGAAAGCTAGGGAGATACGGATGGGTGTGGACTACCAAGCGTTGAACGATTTTACTATCAAGAATCGCTACCCAAAATTCCAGTCCAATGGAATTACGTAGCGGTTATCATTAGATCCACGTATGTGGTAAGAGCGTCAAGAAGATACCATTATGTATCCAATATGTGCACTTTAAGTTCACAATCATACCATTTGGAATCACAAACACCCTTGCAACAGTCATGAGAATGATGAACAAAAAAAATCGTACCTTGTCCTCGTACATCTGGACGACATCCTAGTGGACTGCCGCACTCCGGAGGAACACAATGGACATCTTCAAATCTTTCTTGAGATTTTACAAATAGATTTTTTTTTGGAGAACTCGCAAAACATGACTTTGGTCGCCTTTGTATTGAGTTTATGAGCCACATCATCGGCGGCGGACAGATCACCATGGACCGAAAGAAGGTGCAGGCAAACGCTAATTAGTCGACGGCAATCAATGTTCAGGATGTCCAGGCCTCTACAACTTCTATCACCGATTCATTAAGGAAAAAAATTTAGTATGAGTGTCTCTCTTTGATCTCACTCGTAAAACCACCAATTGAAACTGAGGAAAAAGCAAACAAGAAGCGTTCAACTCTTTGAGGAACGCTCTGACCTTGGTGCCAACCTTACGATTGGTAGATCCAAGGGTGGGCTACATCATGGCCACCAACGCATTCGATCAAGCAATTGGAGCCGTTTTCCTATAAGACAACGGCGGTGGAGAGCAACTGGTCACATACATGTCACGAAAGTTTTGTGGACCGGATCTCAACGACGCAGAGCACAAGAAAGAAATCCTCTCATTCGTGCATGCATTCAAAACATTGCGGTGCTAGGAATGCCAGTGATACATCATTCGTACCAACAATCACGCATTTAAAAATCTCAAGACTCAGTCGAATCTTAGCCGTCGACAAACCCGGTGCATGGAATTCCTCACCTCCAACTTTAAGTACGACTCTGAGTACCGACCTGGAAAGACAAATCCAACGAATGCTCTAATTCGACGACCTGCTCTAATGACCAAAATCAACACAATAGTCATTAAATGAGACCCGTACCTCGCGAGGATGTTCACGAACGGTTACAAGGAGTGTGGCGAGTACAACAAAAGCAAGTTTTGGTTCAACGACCCCTACTAGCAACAACGATTTTTTGCCATTTTTTTGTACCAACGAACAAGGAACTAGGAAGAACACCATTAGATGAATGAAACGACACCGGTCCAGGTGGGTACTTTGGCAAGGAGAAGACGTTCAAGAAGTTGGCCGAGTACTGTTGGTGTGACAAGATGCAAACCGACGTAACAACCTTCTACAAACCGTGCGACACGTGTGAGCGATAAAAATCACGTCGCACGAGGCCACCAACACTACTCCAACCACTCCTTGTTCTGATACAGTCGTTGGTTGATATCAGCATGGACTTCGTGACGGGATTCTCCCCCACTCTTGAGAACGTCATCCTCGTGGTGGTGGACAGATTTTTTAAATATGTTGTACTTCATCCCGACAACGACCACCGTCACCATAGAAGGGACAACACGGTTGTTCTCAAACCAGGTCGTATGACTGCACGGTGTGCCACATACTATCATCAACGACAAGGACGACCGCTTCACTAGGCACTTTTGGTATAAATGAGTTTACGCGCTACAACAGTCGGATTCGGCTTTCAACAACATTCCATCCTCAAACCGAAGAGCAAACCGAGCGAAGCAATCACATGCTCGAACAACTTCTCTACACTTTTTGTGAGCCGCACGTCACCGATTGGGCAGCCAAACTACCAACCGCCAAACTCAGATACAACCCTGCCACCTCCGCCGCAATGGGTGAAATCCCGTTTGAAGTGATCTAAGGCAAACTTCCCGCCACATTAGCTAGACCGCAGGACAAGAGCAACATTTCCGCGGTCGACATCCACAGTAGGGATTTCTCCAATGTTTGGGAGGAACACGAAAAACCCTCAGGAAGACACAAGTATCACGATGGTTGACCACTTTTCCATTCCATAAGCATCAGACAACATCGACAAGTTTCCAGATTGGTCGACAGAAGTACCGCGATTCGTATTGATCTGTTGATACAGTTTGTTTGACTTGTTGACCACACTAGATTTATATGAAACCACGTCTCGGTGTTCTTGAAGCTTGCAAAACTCCTGCCGGAGCTTCTCGAAGCAGCCACTCACGGTGCGACCTCGCACGCATCGCTCGGCTCGAACATTGAGGACTTGACATATGCTTCACTGTGATTCTCGATATTGTATAGACGTGCTCAACTTGTCCGACTCTTTTCATCGAAGTACATTTACTCCTTACTAAAGAATATCCCTTTTCCCCAATTCATTGATATGTGTACTGCTCAACACCTCATCCTTGTGAACCACTCCTGCTCCGCGTGGCGTAGTAGAAAGTGTTCTCATGAAAATTCGTTTGAGTGGGAACATTAAGAGTGGGATAATTTTCACACAAATTTATAAGGACGGAGTTGTTATATGCCCGTCGTCGCGATCGATAGATCCGCGATGCCCAATGTCGAGAACGACCCGCACGCGGTGTCCAGAGTCGAAAACGGAAAAGACGCGCTGCCCATAGTCGGAAAAATGATGACAGCGGTGCCCATGTTTTTCGACGCGCGAGCAAAAACGGGCACGGCTGATATGTATTTCATGTATATCTCACTTTTGAAATGTTTTTTGACATCGAGCTTCGCCGGTCGTCGCGAGCTCGCAGGAGGAGTTTCGAACCGAAACCTCCCTACGAGCTCACGATGACCCTGCCCAACCCCCCAAACCTACGACAAACCAGGGGGTTTGTCGTAGGTTTGGGGGGGTTTGCACGATGCGGTGCACGCTGGGCATTTGCCGGGCCCCGCTACCGCGGGGCCCGGCAGACGCCCGGGCAAAGAAAAGATAACACCCAAACCCCCCAGTGTAACTAGGGGTTTGTCTGTTATTGGGGGGGGGGGGTTGCGAATTGCGGCGCACATGTGAAAGAAGAAAGGGAATCTGCCGGGCCCCGCTACCGCGGGGCCCGGCAGATGCCCGGGCAAGTAAAAAAACAAAACCCAAACCCCCTAGTGTAACTAGGGGGTTTGTCGTATATTTTGGGGGGGGGGTTTGCGAGTTGCGGCGCACCCTTTTGGAGTGCGCACCTCAAAAGTCACGACAGTCACCCTGTCGCGACTTTTGGAGTTCGCACTTGCGACCTCCAACAGTCGCGGCAGGGTGACTTCTAACATCGGCGATGCCAGTGTCATTTTTCGTCCACTTCGCCCTCGAAGTCGGCGAAGTTCGACTTCGAGGGCGTGGGTACAGTTGTTATTTTCTTTGTTTTTCGCTCGCACCACGAAAAAACATGGGCACCGCGTGCGGGTCGTTTTCGATTATGGGCATCGCGTGCGGGTCGAAATCGACTTTGGGCACCGCGTGCGGGTCGAAATCGACTATGGGCAGCGCGTCTAAATCGACCGAAACGACGGGCAGCGGATTATTTATGCCCAATTTATAGTCGTCATGATAAGGAATGTTTTTGCTATATGTTTGAGGTTTTTCAAGGACAACATTGAAAACGTGCGTATGTGTACGTGCTACAACCTCCTTAATGGTGGAGTTCTTCTTTTTTACCTTTTCTATGTAACAAATGAATTTGCAATGTTGTAGTGAGTATTCCTTATGAGGGAAAATGTATCCGAACTGGTGTGTATGTGCCACGCACCTACTCTGACTATCGAGCGAAAATCGCGACGAAGGCAAGTGCCTATTTCTATAGTGCATGTCAATGAAAAGTTGAGTGGCATAATGTGTTGTGCTTTGTGCCGTTCCTGTACAGTTTACTGTGACCACTCGGCCGTGTCCATACTCGTGCAGATCCCTGAGGCAGGCGGCCCTGGTGACACCGGCGCGACGACAGGCGGCGGACTACCCGTCAGGAGCTGACCGACCACTGTTCCAGAGCCCCAGATGTCACCGGGACTCCTTGCTGTGACTTCTACGTCTTGCAGGCGCCTTTCGGTGGACTGGGCATGAGGCCCATTTACATGTTTTTGCATTATATACTCGCTGTCCGTCGATGGATGCATGCATGTGACCAGTCGTTGCGTGCGTCTTTTGATTCTNCGTAGGATTCTGACATGTGTGCGCAGAGTTACGGCCAAAACAGTGGTTTTGGGCCGGTTTTAGGACAGCTCTTGGACTGCCGCGTGCGACACCCGCCGTGCGCCGCGGCAGGTATTTATGCCCTGGACCTGTCAGTTGTCATTTCTCTCTGCATTTACTAAGCTATTGAAGCTTATGAGACTTTGCGCGTCTCCCTAGCCTGATCCTTGCTGTTTCTTGCACCTGCCTGCTTGCTAGTGCGTCAGCTGACTGGACAGTGTCGCCACGTCAGCAGCAGCAAGGCTAGGAAGCTTCCTAGCAGTTTCTCATGGTATCAGAACGGTGAGACAGATCTCACCGAGCTGCGCAGCAGAGACACAGCAGAGCAGCAGCAGTGAGAGTCACCGCTGCAGCAGATCTTCTGGGACCCGTTGGAGACGGTCGACCGCCGTCAACGTGAGATCGCAACTGCAGAGACAGCAGTAGCGACGCGTACCACCACGCAGAGGGACGTGGCGGCGGCGGTGCCAGCAGCCCTTCTCCAACCGCCGCCGCAGCTGAGTAGCAGCAGCAGCGCAGCAGCCACAGCCGCAGCAGCAGCGTGACACCAGCCGCGACAGCAGCAGCGCTACAGCAGCGGCGGCAGCAGCAGCGCAGCAGCCGCAGCGGCGGCGGCGGCAACAGCAGCCGCAGCGGCGGCAGCAGCATCAGCGGTTGCAGCGCAGCTGCAGCAGCAGAAGCAGCAGCGGCAGCAGCGGCGGTAGCGGCAGCAGCAGCAGCAGCGTACCAGCGCAGCAGCGCAGCAGCAGCGGCAGCGTGGCAGCGCGGCAGCGCAGCAGCA
>SZWC01017488.1:41052-60463 GCA_023375785.1 Penium margaritaceum | reverse complement strand
GTATGTGTATGTGTATGTGTATGTGTATGTGTATGTGTATATGTATGTGTATGTGTATGTGTATGTGTATGTGTATGTGTATATGTATATGTATATGTATATGTATATGTATATGTATATGTATATGTACATGTTCATGTACATGTACATGTAAAACCATATGTATGTGTGTATGTTTGAATATGCCTATATGTATTTGGATATGTATATGTATATGCATGTGTACATGCATGTATATGTATATGTATGCTGAGAGTATCTATATGGAGAGACTTGTAAACATTATGTTCTTGTCATTTTCGTCTTCAGTTTCTGTATGTTTTTGCGGAACCCATGAAACAATCTCTTCCCTGCAACACCTTTCATGTTGCCGGTCGCTCGCAACTCTCACGCTTGTCACAATCAACCATCCTGCTCGATTGACCATTGACCTATGATTTACGTCAACGTTGCAGCGGTTGTCGGTTGGTATTGGAAACCGTGGGCCGCAGGTGGGAATTTGTGAATATGGGTTAAATCTTCGAGAATAGCCAAGCAAGTCCGCGAGGCTCCATTTCTAATTGCATCGTCACGAACGTAGAGGACACAGAATGTCCAAAACTTAGTTGGTTGATGAACTGGATTGAGTATCAACCACCCTTCCCCACCTGCGGCCTCTGGTGCATACTCTGTTGACCGGCTGAGGTTTTTCGGTGCAAATCGTCCCATTGTGTTATTGCAGCGTGACAATCGCTTTGTCGTCTCTTGTCCACACGTTCCAAGCTCCACTCCAAGTTCTTACTTCTCGGTCAGAAGCGCTGCGTGGACGACCTCGGTAACTATGGCCATGTCTTGGCAATGGCCAATCGCCCATATCGACTTTTGTTGTGAACAGCAGTGGTTCACAACATCAGCCGATGTGGGCCATTGACCATCGCCATGTTTGCAATCGAAACGCGGCCAATCTCCACGTTTGGATTGCAACCTGGGACGTATCCACAGCCCAACATCTGATGCCGCGGTCAGCGCGATTGATAAACCGTAGGTTTGCGAAGTTACGAGTGCGGGTTTTGCGATCGATGCTGCGAGTCAACTTGCATCGAGGACCTCTTCGGATTAGTGATATTGATGCTTTCCCAGCTCTCAATAACGATTGCTTACTGTCCCACAACAATTTTCGGATGGGGCATGCAAAATGCAGGGCCCGATTCTACCGTTCGATACTGCCCAAAGTCGATCGCAAACGACCAGATCGTTTGCCAAGCGAAATCGGTCTGCTCCGATATGAGTCAGGATCTATCTGTTTCCTTCGAGAAGCACTGCGTACGCCACGCCACACATCCGATAGACCACCCTCCTCCTTTGCACCACATTCATCCAACGCAGTAAAACAGCATGCTCTCACTGCCAACCTGGCGAGAATGCTAGTCGGCATCTTCCGATATCTGTCATTCTTATTCGGGCGCTTCCAGACGCGACCATAGGACTGGTTGCGGCTGCAGGGGCGGCAGATATTGACAAACGGTGGACATGTGCAATCGGATGACTGCATGTGGCTGCTAATCTATGAGGAAGCTTGGATTCGAACACACAGCCACATTTTGGCCACACGAAGGCGTCAAGGAGCCTAATGGACGTTTTGATCGCCAATCGGCCAAACAGAAGATATTTTGGGGCGAAACTGCTTGTGGGCCTCACTTCTGCATACACCTTCTAATGCAATGGTAACCCGTAGACCAAACTACGATGTCAGAAACAAGTTCGCGCATGAAATGGAATGCTTGACTGATGATGGAATAAACGTTTGTCCGTGTTCATGGAGAGTCAACATCGTGAGACATGATGAAAAATGATTACAAGCACAATTGACCACACACGCATTCGTGGTCAACCGAGCCACGTCATTTGTGTGGCGACCATTCAAGCCATGTAGTCCAATCCAAACTACCCTTATGTAGACCCTAAATTCTTTGACTGAAAAAAAAGGCGTGGTTGGAGTCTAAAGAAAATGATTGAACCGTGCAACGATTTCATAGCTTGTGTCTCTTCTTTTCACAAAAAAAATTAAAAGCAATCCAGAAATGATCCAACGATACTCACTTCCAAAATGTGAAGCCAAAGAACACGTGAAAACAATCCATCCCTAGAAATTCAATGTAACTCTCCTAACGTGGTTGCATACTAATTGAAAATTTTTCAATTTGCAATCATCATAGTTGCTAAACACATCTTGTTTGGAAAAGCTACTTGGTCTTATGTTGAAATTCCTGAAAAAAATCTCATGAAATGTTCATGAGATTCAGAATTTTTCTGTTTTTCAAATAAGAGGAACTAAACTTGAACAAAATGTCAATTTTTTGGAATTGATTATAAGTAGCTACGTACGCCAAGATTGACTTGTTATGCCCTGAATGAGATAAATGAAATATGATTTTTTAGCTAAAATAAATTTGTGAAACTGCTTTGAACTTGCCCTAATCAACTTGGATTTTTATTATGAACATTATTTCTATTAATAATTCATCAAATATAAACAATCATCTGATTTCAATTTTTTTAATGATGAGTCCAACTCATGTAAGCATTAGATTCAAGGTCACTCTTGCCTTGTTATGGTACACAAGTGATGAAACAACAAACCTTATTGAAGTATGCCTTTTCATCTCAAGATCTATGTTCAGCTTTTCCACTTGCAACACTTCTCAATACTTCACGTGGTGTCAACAAAACAATGCAAACCAACGTGGAAAGTGAGGATATTCAACAAAGAAATTAAACATAACTACAAGTAGAATCTAGCCTCTTCACAAAGTCTATAAGCTTGATAGTGACAACGGCACTGATTGTAACTTATGGCTTCTTTAACTTTACAATCTCATTGTGGATTTAAAATCTACAGGAAAAACATTGTGAGATTCACCCAAGAACGGGGTCAATCCATCAACAATTGAGGAAGTTACGTCTGACCAAAGGTTGGACCGGCCGAGGGGAAAACAAAAGACGAGAATTCATCCCCAAGGACCAAGGCTCGACCCTCAAAAGACCCAACAAGGCCAAAGCACGCCTTGGGGCCTGGTTAGTCAATGAATCAAGGATTATTGAAGACCAAGAGCGCTTTGGAATGGCGCTCCGTGGTGCTCTTTCCAGAAAGGGTGCTTCAGGTGGCCGTCACTGTTGCTAGTGGTGCTGCTAGCAGTAGATTGCCGTGGCTCACAAAGACGGCCATGTCTCGGCCGTTCCTCTAGGAAAGAAAGTGATTTTTGGTGCATTCGAAAGCTGAAAAGATGAGATACACGATTCAAGGAAAAACGCTTCACACGCCTGTACATGGCCGCGCACGGCTCGGCGACCTCGAGTCGCCTAAAATGTGTTATCATGTACATATAGTCTTATATGTTGACTCTTGAATAACAAGTATTCTTTACTACCACTTTACCACATGTTTTCTTGTGCTCCCCTAAGAAAATCATACTCCTCCGCAAACCCAGGAAGGTGTACACCGGCCTCCCCTTGGTCGCCGTTGCCGCCAGTTGGTGCCTACACCATCCGGTTGAGACTAGCACATCTCGCCCGGTTTACAAATTCATGGAAAAAAACAAATTCCATACATTGTTGAGGATAATTGTGCAAATTTTGTCAATACATGAAAGGGTAAGGGCCCAGAAAGTTTCACCACGATCTTAACATTGCAAAAAGTACAACCATGCATTTGACACCCAAGAAAAAGTAGATCCCTTTAAAATCCGCATGGTTAATAGCATGCTACCCCCTCAGTTAAGTAATCCATACCGTAATGAGAGAAAAAATCTTCAAGCCAATTCTTCTGTGGGAGATGATTCGAAAAACAACCTAGGCTCTCAACGTGCATCTTGTTACGATGTACACAACTTGAAACGTCCACTTGAATGTAAACATATTTTTTTTAATTACAATAAGCATATGTTTTTTGTAGTGTGAATAGACTCTTTTCTTCATCCATTCCTATGTTTTGGAAGTGCTTACGTAGTGCGTGGGTGTGCGATTGGGTTAAAAACCTTCATTGGTGAGCGTTTTAATGTGTGGCCCTTGCAGCAAGCACCGTTAACTACAATTCTCACCACAGCCAGTCAAAGTGAGTTAACTAAAATAATCTCAAACTTCCATTCATAGATCTGCGGCTGAAGATAAGGGCCAACTCTCTTGTTGCAATTTCAACATCTACCACGGCCTTGTAATACAACTGAAGAATCCACTTCCTCCACTAAGGCACCATTGATTGAGCTCAACAACATGTGTTCAAGGTTGTAGAAGTTTTCTTGTGTACAAAGGGATTTCTTTAGTTGGTGCACATCGATGCAAATTTGTTCTTTGAGTTGAAAGCCTTATAGGAAGTTTTAAGGTGTCAAATTTCAAAACAATTCTAGTTGTGCCTTTCTTTGTTGAAGGCTTGCTTTTGATGAGCCAAACTATAGGAAATTTGTGTTCGTGCAATCATTGAAGCTTTAACCATTATTACTCTCAGACTTAAACCCTTCACAACTTGACTTTCTTTAGCATGTTCTTAAGTATTCGTCAAAACCATGCTATGATGTAAGATGTTTCATGAGGGAAGGAGCACATAACTCATAGTAATCTTTGCTTTTAGAAAGCAAGCGTTTGACACTGATTTTGTGAGAAACATTTGTCCTTTTCCCCTTGACGGAAGCTATTACGGGTGTATGTTGGATTGTGTTGTATGTAAACATTGTTGTAACGATTCATTAACATAAGAAGGGACTAAACCATATAAACAACAAGATATGTGTGGTTCCGGACGTGCATGTTCTGTTTTCTTCCTTGTATCATTAGAAACCAAAATTTTAAAATAAATATGTAATGGTTGTGAGGACTGAAAGTGGGGATTGAGCTTGCTAAGGGCCTTGATGGTACATTCTACAGAGTTCCCATTTGGAATGAGTGCAGAATTGGCCTTTGAATTTTGAAAATTCAGCGTATCACATCTTTGTGGTAGCCTAGATGCCCTTCAGACATTTGGGCACGAGGATGGAACCCTTCCTTACTGCTTATATGAGGCCCTTGTTGTACTCCATCATGGTAGAATTCCTCAGATATTGCTCTATTATGGAAGCTTTTTAGGACGGGTCAATTGTGGATGCTATGTGACATGCCATCTAGGCATTCTTTTGATCCATAAGTCAGATGGTTGAACATAAATAAATGAGGTGGACCTGTAAGAATTGTCAAAATGTATCACCAATCTTAGTCCATGACCAGACCCCAAACATGAGTCGGTAGGCGTTAAGTCCTTTTCTAATCTGTAATGCCTATGTAGCAAAAGGCATCTTGGAAAACCTTGAAGTGGGAAATAACCATGGCACGTATAACTTAGTTCAAATGATCATTATTTCAAAAATACTTCAAAGAAAGAAAACAAACCAAATAATGGTGGAGGAAGAAAATGTATATTGTAAATATCAAGAAAACATATCATCATCATCTAAAGCCTTATTAGATGAAACACATTAAAACTCAATGAGTTCACGTTCCATGAAATTTCAAAAGCCTTTCATGCGCATGAAGGGAAAATCTGGTGTGTTGGTTAAGGCTTTGTGTAATCAAGTGACACAAAACTTTCCCAATTAAATTCTATTTTTCCTTAAAAGTGAAATTGATGAAAACATATCTTAGCTTTCTATAGCGTGTTGTTTTAATTCTCACTACATCTTATGAACGTGAAAAAAGTCCAATAAATAAGCACTACCTTTGGAGTGACAAAATGTTGTTAATGAAATAATCCTTATCAGCCGCCTTTAGTATCAAGGTATTGAGTCCCCTCTATTTCTTCCTCTTCTAATATTTCTTTGTATGCTTTAGAAAGGTATGATAAATTTCATTGAACTATGTCCACTTTATTTCCTCAAAAAGTATATTTATTTTCCATGTATGATTCTTTAGTAACACAATTTAATCTTTATGTCGAAAAATAGAAATTTAACTCTCCTCTTCTTTAGAACTAGAGATGTTTTTATATTACATTGATTTTTTTGGCTGATTCTCCACTTGCCAAGTGGAACATTAGATCCCATTTCAATGTGACCTGTTTTCCTTATTTATTGATAAGTAAAGATATTGATTCCTTGATGACTGTTTATTATCTGAAATTTTGGATGATTGAGGGCGACACAACTTTTAGTTCTCATCCTTGTTGGGGAAAGATGTATTTTTATAGCCGATGGTGGACACCAGTGTACTTGGGTTTGTACGAGTTTCAGACTTCAAATAGTGAGTGGTACATTTGAGATGCCTCAGTGCTTTATAACTTAGGATGTGCAATGTTCCGAAAGACGATGCACCTCCTTCGATGTTCACTCCCTTTCATTTGCAGTGAATGAGTGGGAGTCGTCACAGGTGAATGTGCCGCCATGTGCCGCCGTGTTTTGCCGATTTCGCATATCGACGGAGAGAGGCGGCTGCCGGCCGTGGCCCATTCCGGAAGGCTCGTTTTGCCGTGCGGAAGGGCGGCGGCCGCCCGAACGGAGAGAAAATGAGTTCACCGGAGAAGGAAGAAGCAGAGGGAAAAAAGATATGTTTTTTTTCTAAGAAAAGGTGTTGAACAGTCTTTGGAACCAATCGAATGAATCAAAACTTGCCAATCAAAACAATGTTGCAACGTGAAAATCGATGCCTCCTTGGTGGACTGTGCATCATGCTAGTGCACAGACCGCGGGAGGTATGTGAGCAGTACTATCCTCTTCTCCAGCAATGTTTCAGTGAACAGTGCAATCAACATCCCCAACACACCCCCTGGAAAAGGAATGTACTCGATGAACTGTTCACATTCCTCTCCCCGGATTGAATGAGAAGACTCGGGCTAGTAACCTTGCTGTAAAGCAATTATAGCCCAGGTGATCATGGAAAGTCCGAAGCAGCATCGTCAAAAAAATTGTTTTCCGAAAAGAGATGCCTACCGCGTTCTGTACAAAAGAGAGAAACCGCCTTTATCATTTACAAAATGGATTTTCTTGCAGAAACAAAGTGGATAGGCTCTTATTGACGTCGACAATTGGCGGAGCCTCATTTTGTTTCGTTCAAACAAAGTGACGTTCCTCGCTTTGTTCGTGACGAAAGCAGTAAATGCATATTGTTCTTATTCTTCGGTGACCAAAATTGGCCACATGGCAGGAAATCAGACTGCCACGCTGGGTAGCTTTTCAAACCTACTTCACCATTCTTGGTTTGAAGTGCTTCTGACGAAAAAATATAAAGGAAAGTGCGGGGTACCAAAAAAAATTTGGAGGGGGGTTCTAGTTGTGACCTCCTCAGCCACCAGCCCTTCGCGAAAATTCGGAGAGAGCTAGTTCCTGAGGAGGTGTACAACTATGAATAGTGCCCTAGACTCGAATGTGGCGGTCAATAGTTGAATAAAGACTAGAATGAAACCTGGTATGAAGATTGTCTAATCAAAATGAAACAAATAAATGCACAGGACAACATTGCAGTCAATAACCTTAGAACTTGTTTCAATCAACTCTCCTAAACAAATATCTTGATGGGTTTCAGCAGTTTCAAAAGAAATCTAGACGTTATTCGTGCTCATTGTAACATAATATGCATTAACTATTTAACCCCTGTCTGAACCTTTGGAATATTTCAATCCACACCTTCACTTATAATGTCACGAGTCACCCCATGACCATTCTTAACTTCTGGCATTTCCCTGTCATAATCCTTGAATATGCAAACAGTATACGTACTTCCAATGAAGGTGAAATTCCTAATCTATATTCCAAATGTTCATATTAAGTCTCTTGTTCTTCATACAGGATGGTATACACATGTTCTGCACCAAGTATCAATAAAGTAACAACTCCCTACTTTGACCTTACGGATAAATCATTTGAAATATCCAAGAAATGAATTGGAAAAAAAAGAAGCAAAAATTTGGAAATCTAAATCAAAGATGAGATATGTAAAGAACTAAACATCCTTCACGAGAAACGTGGACCAAGCCATAAAGGATGCCTATTTTCACACGTCCCATAATGAGGGATATTTATTGCATATGAAAGAAAACGAAGGTACGTAAAGACTTTTCTCCATGAATAAAATCCCACACTGTGCAAATTACTATAATCAGCTAGTTTATTGATTACATCCTTGATGAAGAAATCCTTTCTCACATGAATAGATGTTCTGTTTCAAGATCACATGCAAAAATGGATACCCTTTCATGTTAGTGCACCTCACAATCAAGCAATAATTCTTTCACTACTAGTGTGGGAATTTTTTTTTAAGAAAAAATAATCAAAATTGAAGAAAAAAAATCTCATCTTGAAGAGCACTTGGTGACATATGTCTTAAGAAAAATGGAAGTAGATGAAGGTGATACGAGTATTCCTAGACCCAAAACAAAGACACACTTATGAGGGTCAATCTTATATCCATAATGTAGATAGTTTAGCACATTGGAATTGTTAAAAAATCCTACATTGTAATATGTTGAAGACAATAGCTGCTCATAAACACCAAAAGCAATTCCTCCTTCAAAAATTGAAAGCTTCTTGTAAACGTCAAAGCCAATTCCACACAAAACATTTGTAAATGCAAGTAAAAAACACGATCCTTTGAATTTGTATTGATACACCTTTTTTACTCATTGTGTATATTTATTTCATGTAGAAAATCAGATATTAGGTATCTTTTGTCTCCAAAGCACTCAATCAATTAGAAACATGAAATAAATTCTAGACATTTTCTTCAAAATCATGAGATCATTCTCATGCACAAGCTTCAAGTTTTCTTAGATATAGTTGTACCATTATAAATCTTTGTCATGCTCAATTTCATTAGATCTCACTATGGATTCAGTGCTTTAGATTCACAATAAATCTTTGTCATGCTCAATTTCTTACGATTTCATTGTTGATCCCCCCTTATTTTCTGAATTTCTCTAGCCTTCTTTTGTTTGTTGATTCATTCTCTTATTTGGAATCCCAGAATATCGAAAACATCACCACATGCTCCAATTTTAGTTGGGTTTCACCAAACATAACCTGCTAGTTTTGGTGATTTGATGTGCAAAACAACATTTTCATCTTAATCATGATTTTCCCTTAGATTATAAATCTAGCAATGTTAACTAGTACATCAAAGATAATTTGGTTTTTTCTAACTAATCTTGAGTCAATATTGCTAAAAACATGAAATGAAGTTTGCACTTAAAGTAACTATTGTCGTTATTTAAAATCAATTAATTCATAGTTCCCCTCTACATCTTTTGTATGCAAAGATATGACTCACCTTCTCAGAGTTTTGGTAGCAAGATGATTTTGGTCTCATGTTGTGGTTTCCTTTAGCAAGCTAAAGGAATTTACAGTAAAAATGCAAAAGTTAGTTTTCCGCAAATCCCAGCAAATGCTTGAATTCTTCTTCATAAGCATGGAAGATTGAAGAAACGAGTTTTGAGTAAAATGGTAATGTTGATCATAAGAATCCCTCTAATCCTGATTCAACCTAGTGCTTTCTTTCTCTTCCTCTTGTGTTCTTGACCCAAATTTCATTCGCTTCTCCAATTAGCATTTTCATTGAAAATTTTATTCTCAAATTTGTTAGATTACAAGATATCATTATCAGTTCCAAATCACCAATGGAATGTCTTGTTGCATGAATTTTTCCATTTGAAGTAAGACCCTTGATGAAAACACAAAACATTAGAATGTACGAACTTCTTCTTTGTGTTTTTCTTTAAAGTCAAATCTTGTCTTCTATTACTTAAACAATATCTAGAAACTTTTATTCTCATAAAGAAACTCCAAGAATACCTCTTTCCTGACTAGTTTGTGTGGTTTCACTCATTAGTTCAAGAAAGTTTTTTGATAACAACATGATTCTTTATAAATGTAAAAATTCCATGAGAATCAATAGCCTCATAAAACATAGGAGTCTCACGAATACCATTATTGTTGACAAAGAAAGCAGAAAAAATGAATTGATTATATTTGCCATTTTTTCGCTCACATCCATAAAAAAAAAAACTTCCCTTATTACTGTTCAAAAGCGTAGTGAGATACGTAGCAAATTACAAGGTTGATCAGGCTAATTAATCCACGTGGCCCACTACTCTACCTGAGAACCCCACATTGTAGTGGTTGATTGATGGGATCAAAGTGGCGTGTGGCATTGTTATGTTGTATTTTGAAGCGCCATTCCTCGTGATTACACACACAAAATCATGTACAAAATGATGTAATATTCACCAATTTATGTATTTGGAAGATGAAGTAAGCGTTTTTCAAGTAATTTATCATTTTTAACATTATTTCTCTTGCTCATTGATGAAAAAAATTGAATCCAAAGGTATTTATTCTTCTTATCAGATGCTTAAAAGTTTGATCCATGGTTCATGCACCATGATTGAGCCATGCTCTAATGAAGACATTGATGTTTGTGTTATCTTATGCCTTTCTCATAAACTCAAAGAGTCAATTGCATTAAGCTCGTTTGAAAAACATAATCTTTCTGATGTAAGGTGTCTTAATTTCTTGTTAAGCCACAATATTTTGACCCGTGAAAAAAAATGGTCAATCTTATGGCTCCAACTCTTTTCCTTCTTGAGAGGTTTTACATGTGGCTTGTAGATTGATCAGAATTCAACGTGGTAGTCAACAAATCTTCAGATGGTATTTCATTATGAAACATGCATTGGTCAGGGTTGTCTTGTCTTTTATGTTTATTGCAAATATATTTAAAAGCTAATTGAACGGTAATATCTGTTGCACAAACTTTTTCTCTTCATTCAACATGTATATCTAGGTTGAACTTGAGTAGTAGTAGCATTCGTTTCTTATATGACATAAATGTGCACGTAATGAATTGTATTAGATTAGTTTACTTGTGCCAAAAATATATGGAGAAATGTTCACGTGATTTTTACTCCCAAATTATTGTTTTGAAAAATGGTGCATGGAGTAAATGATACATCCATTGAATGGCAACCTTACACGGTAGTTGTATCAACAATAGGAATTGTTTTTTAACAAAATCTTCATCAAATTCTAGTATCTACAAGAACACCACAAACATGTTTGAAAGGTTCTACACAATCGTTTGTTTGGGCAGTTGTCGATAAATTCCCCAAGTACAATAGGCACTCAAGAAGATGTGTATTGGGAATGGTCAACTGACTAGAATGCTTGTCTGAGCCCAAAGAGATCCATGGAAACCATGGGAGGTGTGATTGGTTGCCTTGGTAGAGGGATGTGGAGCATTCTTTATGCATAACTATTCTCTAGTTATGTATAAGAAAAAGAGATTGATCATCATGGAGACGAAATACATTATTGCGGATTGAAATCTCCTTGCATACTACACGCTTCAATGTTATTCCAATGGTATTTGAATGGGGTGGAGGAGAATGTGACCATCGTGACCAATCACAAACCACTCGGATTTATTAAACACAATTGAACTGCACAAAATGAGAGGCACGTTAAAGCAAATACATGAGCTGATTCTTCTTCACATGGAAAAATCGGCTAAGACTCATCAACGTGGCCCATCCACTAAGTTGATAGCCCGAGGAAATGAAAGCAACCACCAAGATCTATGGGTGTGTTATGGCTAATGCAACGGGTACAATGCAAAAACCAAAACCCCTTGCACCCTTGCAACAAACCCTGTGGAACATTATCCAATACAATGGCTTAGTAAACTAGATACAGAAGGGATTAAAAATGGACCATACATTCCAAGAATCTTAGAATATGGTCAAGTACATATGTGTGGAGGCTTGAAGAATCTTAGGGCACAAAGAACAAGTTATGCTACATTTAAAAGACCTTTAATTATACATTAACTTGCAGTTCCATGATTATCTTTAGCGCACGTCAACTCCAGCCTTAAAGACTGGTTATGCACTCTTGGAGCACTATTGGTGGCTAGGATTAAGTGTTGATGTCCTTAAGCATTGCATGGCATGAGGCCCTTCCCTTTCAAACAAAGCTTGTAAGAAAAACTTGGTGAACACTTGCAACAACTTCCCATACTCCGGTCTTCATGGGAGTGCATTAGGAGGAAAAGTGTCGCTATTCTTCTAGACATAGATTCTGGCCACAATGGAATTATAGTGGTTGTGGATTTTCTTATGAATATGACACACTTCACATCTAAAACCAGTGATGTGAATGTGGCATTATCAACTCGTCTCTTATTCAAGAGAAGAAGAGAAGTCCCATGGCTTGTTATTGCGCATAAACTCTAATCATTGTAGAAAATTGCTATTACGTTATAGAAAACAATTCACGAGTACGTTGGCAACGAGTCTAAAAAATCATGAGCATTTCACTCTTGATATGGAAAAATAGCGTGGGATGAACTCTTAGCACAGGTAGAGTTTTTAATAGACAATGAAATGAATGACTTTCCACATCTTACACATTTTTTGTTCAATTGTGGCTGGCATCTTTTGGTGCCTTCCTTATTAGTGAAAGGTGGGATTACACAAAGAGAAGTTCCTTTTGCTCATGCCTTCACTGAGCGCACATCTTTCTTGCTAAATGATGTAACGTATAAGCTTCAAGCTACTTGGCAACAAGAAAAGGCAAAAGACAAAACAATTCACTTTGTAGCCTTGATTCGAATCACAATAAAACACTGATTATCACTAAAAATGATGCATTGATATAACGAAGAGCATGAAAACTTCTACCAAGTTAATTGGGCCATTTCTCATCATTGCACGTTTTGAGCTAGTGGTATATCAATGGCTTCTTCTACTAAGTACGAGATACATGAAGTTTTTCATGTGAGCATGCTCGCTCCATACACGATAATGGAAAAAGCTCTGCCACCATTTGCAATCCTTTCCATTGATAAGCATTACAACGTCTTCCAACTACTCTTGCACCAAGCGCGCTCACTCTAGTTTTGGAATGGTAGGGAAAACCTTTTTCATTAGGCTAGTTGTGGAACTTAACGTAACATATATGAGCATGAATGTTGGTCACCCAGGAGCGTGGTTTATGAGTAAATGAGCAAGGTGACAACTTGCACAATTTTACGTTTAGGAAGGGCCACTACCTTAACGCAAAAGAAGTGAATGTGATTCTTGCAAGGCGACATTCATGGATACGGACTTTTGGAGGTTGGGACAAGAAAGAAGGACGTCGCACAGGTGATCTCGCGTAAGCATGGAGGCCGCATACCATGATTATCGACAATGTGAAGCTTCGGTCCAAGTGTGGTGTATGTGTTCATGTTGAGATGTTGATTGAAATCATTCATTCTTTCGTAGTGTTGATTACATAAAATCTAGTGCTCGTAATTGTTCATGAACTACAACGGTTGATAACAAGGGGAAGGAATGCAGGAGAGGGCTGGCTTGGCCGTTCCTCCTCACCAAAGCCATGGGTGGTTGGACACCACCCCTCACAGAAACGAGGGCTAGTCGGCGGCAAGCCCTTTGCTTGCTGCCAACCTGCTGATCGCCGACCAATTGGATAGGTTACATTAGATCAACTGACCAAACGCCTATCAGCTTGCCACCTACTGGTCGCGGATTGAGCTTGTCGTCCTCTTGTTGGGTATGAGGCCGTGAGGCCCTGAGGGTCAAGGAATGTGGCTTCAAGCCCTTATCCTTGCTTTCTCCTCCTTACCTTCTTCCATCACCAAGGTGATGAATAATGAGGGAGAGAGAGTGAGGGAGTGACGCATTAGAGAAAAACGGAAGCGCGGGTGCAAAAATGCTAGACGTGCCTTACACATTATGATTTTTTGCCTTCGCATAAAAAACAAATCTATAGTTCATATAAAAAAAAATTCAGAGCCTTTTAAATGAAACTAGCCTTTTAAATAAAAGTAAAACCCCGTTGTTTGGGATCTAAAAGAATAGGATGAGGTAGAAATGGAAGTGGGCCTTTGAATACTCAAGACATTTGGGTCTCCTTGCACGAGATATTGATTAATCTTGCTTCAAAGAGTGACTCAAATGGTAAAAACCCTCCTATGAGATCTAGACGCAATTATGCAAACTTTAGACACGACTTTGGTGCTGGAGCTGGAGTGTTAGATTTTTAGAGAGAACCTTTACATCAATTTTTGTAGTGGATTCATCACATGAGCTCCTTTAACAACACTCTAATGGTGTATGGCCTTTGAGGTGCAATACCATCTAGGTGTCTCTGAAATCATTCCTCAATTCTTACCTTATGAAAGGACGCTAAACATTCATTCTACCATTGTTAATGTAACAATTGTAGTGTGTTATTGAAGAACTCTATGGAATGGTTTTGAGTTAATGTGTTTGATTTTGTGTTCACACATCATTATTTGGAAAGGAGTTTATGTCTATACACCATCAAGGTGATGGAGGCTAGGTTGTGGTACACATATAATATTTGAGTACTACAAAGGAGCTTCATGTTTTAACGTGTGTTCTCATAAGGCAACCACATTTATTTGTAAAGTAGAAATGCTTTTGAATGGCTACGATTATATTGATGGTAGGTGTTTTGTTTGTCCTTAGTTAAAATCATATGTGAAAAAGAAAATGTTGCTTGTCCCAGAAGTATTTCTACAATCTTCTCTGACCTTAGGACACATTGGATTTTACTGTTAAACTAAACAAAAGTCAAGGGATGGTAAAGAATGAATAATATGTCTATGCGTGGGTTTTATTGGTTGAGTGCTTTTAATACTCAAATAATGGTCTGCTCAACTTCGAATAAACACATTTGTACAATAATGTCTGTTTTTTTTAGCTATTCAGGATGGTAGCAATGATGGAGTGAGCCTCCTTAAGGTGTGGGTCATGCAATTTGGTTATTTTCCATGAAGGGCGGGCTTGAGGTATACTTCCATGGGAGAGAATAGGTGTGTTTTAGGAGGGGTATAAGTTTAAGAACTAAAGAATTTTGGCCAAGTATAAAATCACCAAAAAATGTTTTCCTAGACATTTTTATATATTCTACTTTGTAACTCTATCCTTTTAATTCTATTGAGGCTTAGTGGACATTTTCCACTAGTCAAAATGATAAAGTGAGGAATTTTGAGTTCCCTCAGAACTTGAATCAAACTTTCATGCTTCTATTCATCGGGATATATTCATGGAGCGTGTATTCTATGATTCTAATCATCCCATTTCAAATACCTTTGTCTATTCTCGCATATCCATAATGACACATGGACATGTTTCCGCCCATCAGAGAGGGTGTTATTTATCAACATAATTGAAACCGAATTGAGCAAGTTTAATGCATTTGATAGAATCTACTCCAATGTTGAAAGATGATATTGGTAACCAAACAGAATAGGATTTTCCATATAAATGCGAGGTTTTGGGCTTGTGAGACGGAGTTATGAATTGATTTAGACAGCTTTAGAATAAAGAATGTTTGGAAACATTATGTAATGCATGAAACATTCCCTTGTTCCTCTTTTACAAGCACACATGAAGAAATCCTTCTTGTAGAACAGATTCCGTTCAACCACATGTGCAAACTTATAAGAGGGCTATCATAATGTAGGTATCAAAATGTAGAGATAAGAACACAAAAGGCCATAACTTATGTTCTGTTGATTGCACAAGATTGCCAAAAAGTCTAACCTCCTTACCATCACCCTTTGTAAAAGAAATTGAGGATTTTCACTACCCCATATGAGTCACTAATATTGTTTAACATGTAAGAAAGTACACATTCACCAACCTCTGCTCTAATGTGTCCATCTCCCCATTGAAAAAGTAATACGAACAATTGTTTAAGAAAAGATGTTTATCACTCATGTGGGTTTCTCGCTAAACCCTCTACACATATTCACCCTTGATTACAAAGTTTTGTTGTCCTCGTCTTCCACCGAAGGAAGATATCTGGTTGGATTAACTGATCTTAAGAAAAGGCATAAAAAAACTCAAAAGGAGCATCATTTTGCCCAAATTTCAACACCATACAATTTCCCTTAGGTTTATGAAATAATGTTTCATGCTCTCCTCTTTTCAATCTAATTGAGGGTGAAATGACATTTCCTTCTCAACTAAGGTATTTATCCATGAGGACATGAACAAGAAACAATAAAAGAAATTCTATTATTCCCTTGCATTCATCAAGGCACACGAATCCTCTTGTAGGTGAACCACTTCTTACTTTTCTCCTTTTCTAGGTCCCTTGCATTCACTTTCACTGCTAGTGTGGGTTGTGTTTCTTGGATGTTATCCACAACAAATCTGGTGCAAAAGATGTGAATCTAACATACCCTCGAATTCCCGTGTTGCTATAACGTTTTTAACATGTCAAAATGATCCTCTCACAGGCATTCTTCCACTTGAATTCCTAAACTACACAACAGACTCAAGCTGTAATGTTAGCATTGTCCACTCAAATTTCATATAATTCTGAAAATGCCTTCAACATCACCGTCTTGTCACTTCAACCCAGTCTTTCCATAGTGCCCAGGATGTTACAACGTTCTCAAACGGTGTTATTTTTTATGCATATGGCGGATTTCATGACATTCCGATGCTAAACTTTGTTTTTTATCATTCTACTTCTTTACATATTGAAATTCTTAGCCTAAACCTCTACGTGGATGTTCAATATGGATGTGGGCATAATTATAGAGTTGAGAATTGGTCTGACAGTTCCTATGACAAAGTTAAGGTCTCCCAAACGCCGGCGTAGTCAAAGGCAGTGAGCGGCATGTCCAGCTTAGTGGTTGTGACTGACATATTAGATGACGTCCGCGGATCAATGTGCTTTGTAATTTGGTTTCGCATTTCTTGAAAGTGGTGATACGGCAGTTCGGCTTCGCTTTAGTTAGAAAAAGTGCAACGACGCCCATTGAAATCCGCGTCCGCCTTTCGATGTGCGAGGCGATTGTGCTTCGCAGTATTTCGAAACGGAAAACAAAAACGGAATCGCAAACTCAATCGCATGACATACGACGGGGATCGGTAGCATCCGCGTGCGCCTATCAATGCGCGTGGTTGCAGGGGCGTTCCCAGTGCTGGTAAACATTGGGGCATAGATCCGTGTTCAAAGTCGAGTGGGGGTTGCAAACGCGTAGATAATGGGAGAGATGAGGTCCACTGACTTCCCGAACCATTATTGCTGAACCTTTTTTGCTTGGGTACACGTCTTGCGAACCATTTTCGTATCACTTTTTCAGGCAGGCGCAAGACGTGCCACATCCTATAATTGGTTGGACCACAGCCGGCATCTGGCAGCCAATCACGGGCCGGTAGGACGAGGAGAGAGAGTGGATAGTTTTGGACTGATCTGTTCAGAGATCGAGGAGAACAGATTCTGAGCACGTTCCGAACAAAACGACAATATCGAAAATGCTGCCGCACAACACGACTGCGAGAGTGGACCTTCCGGGAAATGCCACCAGGGTAGCAGCTCCCTGCAGGAATTTTGTGGCTGCGATTGCTGCTTCGAGATCGCAAGCACCGATTGCTCAACGAAAATCACCGTTTCTGGATTTGGAATGTTGGCAAAGCACTTGACATTAGATTGAATCCAGAGATTTACCAGAAGTTTGAGGTGTTACGTGACTTCAACAGGTGAAAACCTGACGCTTCAAAACACTGGCCGTGCATGGGAACGTGTACGTAGGCAGTAACAATTAGCGCCACTTATCTTTGTGACGTCAACATCAAACTTCCCGCAAACTTATGACGAGATGTGAAGAAGTAAACACAGTTCATCTGCCGGAGAAAGTGGTTTTCAGGTTCCGACCGCTACTTCGAATTTCCAATCCGCGATTCAACAAGCATTTCATAGCAGACTGCCCCGAAAGGCGCCTCGAAAGATGGAGTAGCGTGAAGTCCCACTGCCTACTCACACGTTCCCAGGCACGGCCACTGGGGGTCGGAACGTAACGCCAGTGCCTGTTCGCCGCCTCCCACGAGTGTTTTTCGACACGGGCCTTCTGCCCATGAAGAAGACTGAACACGAACTTGTGTCAGAAAATGCACGAACGCCTTCTGGGCCCCTCCTCGATTCGTCACGTTGCCCTACGACCATCCCCAGTACTCCACCAGGTGCAAGGTTCCTGATTCAAGGTGTAAGTTGCGGCTGGTGTTCTTTCATCCGCGGCGTTGGCCAAAACAAGAAAAAGACTACGCGTCGATCCCCGTCACCTTGCCTCAGGACGCTTTCTAGGGCTCTATCTCGACAATCAGTTCGTCACCTTGTCCCAGAACGCCTCCAAGGGATCTACAGCCGCAGCACTCATCTGGCAGCGCCAACGCCAGTTGCTGTCGTAGCAGCAGCGGAACAGTAGAAGTGGCAGCAGGAGGAAAACAACCATCAACAGCAGTAGCCGTAGCTGCAGAAAGAAAAGTAGAAGGGTCAGCAGAAGAAGCAACAGAAGCAACAGAAGCAGCAACAACTGTAGCAGCAGCAGCGGCAGCAGAACAAGCAGCAGCAACAGCAGCAGTAGCAGCAGAAGCAGCAGAAACAGGGGCAGCAACAGCAGTAGCAGCAGCAGCAGCAGCAGTAGCTTGATCAACGGAAGAAGAACAACGAATCGGCGACAGCAGCATGAGCAAAGGAAAACAGAAGCAGCAGCAGCAAGCGCAAGAGAAGAAGTTGTGGCTTTCCCCCTGAGGCTCCGCTCCTTGCCCCCTGCCCCAACCACCCCAGCAGCGTTCTGCCCTCGCACACTCTCTCACTCCAACTACCGAGATGGGGCTCTTCTGTACGCCCTCTTTGCCGCAGTGAGGCCTCTTCAGCAGCTCGCCTCCTTTCACTGGAGAGCAGGAGAGTTTTCCGAACAGATTTCAGAAGGTGTCACCCACTCGAGCCCCTTGCTGAGGGGATTCTGCCACCGCGACTCTGGCCGGTGTTCAGGCCTGTGTCTCGCAGCGAGAGTCTCGCTCTCATGGAACCGTGGATACCCCTGTCCGCAACTTCAACCCAACACCTGTCCGGACACTCTGAATCTCCGCAGCTCTTTGCATCGGACAGGGGCTGCCAGAGGGCCATGAGCATGATGGATTGGTCCGCTTCTCATTTGCCGGCCAACGCTCTCCCCGACCAGCCTCGAACTGTGCCAGCAGGCGCCACCTTCGGGGAGGGAAGGAGGGAGTGCTCGTCGCTTCCTCTCTTTTCTCCTTCACAGACACCAGCGTTTACCTGCTCAGACGCTGGGCTCCTCCCCATCCTCCAGGAGTTCGAATCAGGGAGAGATCAAGGCATGCTCGGGAGCATGCCTACACAGACAACCAGGACACTCTCGGGTTCTTTGCTTGGGGTCCAAGAGTCTTCGGTTCTGCCTCACATCTGCGAACGGCTAGCTCCAGCTTTGCCTGCCACATTACTGCCTTCATCACCAATGCCTGTCCCACCACTGACTACCCCACAAAGCACTGCCTCGACACAGCCTGCTCCAAGATTGGCTGGCCCATCATTGCCTGCCCCACCATTGCCTGCCCCACCATTGCCTGCCCCACCATTGC
>SZWC01017487.1:42166-54722 GCA_023375785.1 Penium margaritaceum | reverse complement strand
CCCCCCCCCCAAACTGAAAATGTATTGGGATAGTCTATCTGGTCCGTGTATCTCATGGACATGTGAAAGTGTATGGACATGTACAATAGTGTATATGATACACTAGTGTACAGAACTAGTTTTTTTAACAATACACACACCAGCTACACTACCCCAAAACATTCAACGGTTTGGAGGGAGGGGATCCCGACTACGTGGTATCCGTTCTGCAGAATGATCTCCTCACCTTTTGAATTCACCTATCTGTCAACGACCATTGATTTTCAATTGTTGATTATCGATCATTGATTTTCAATTGTCAACTATTGGCATACGATCGAGATCCTTGATGTTTGATCGTCAATTGTCATACGTTAGCGGTTGACGAGCGGAGATACATTTGTGTGTTATTTTTCCTTTCCATCACATAAGAATGACACACGTCCCAGATACACTTTGCTAATACACTCTCCTCCCCCATTTTGGAGGGGTGGAGGGCGGACGTCCGGGACCCATGCTGCCTCCCCTCCTCCCAAAATGCTTAAGTATATTGCGATAGTACATATGGTTCTTGTATCTCATGGAAATGTAAAATATACACTAGTGTACATGATACACTAGTGTACTAGTGTAAAAAATACACTAGTGTATACACTAGTGAAAGAGTTGCTGTACCATACACGCACCAGCTACACGACTCTAATACACTCGACGGTTTGGAGGGGGGGGACGAGTTTCATAGTTTGTCGCTGATAAAACATAATCGATTTATTGAAGGACGACGCTCGACAAGAAGGTTGTTTCCGTTCGACGTCCAGAAATCAAAAAGTAAACATCAGCTTTACAAAACAATCCTCTCAAAGTTTTTGAAGACATATGTACATCTAGTGTGCATTTCACCCATAATGTCATGTATTTTTTTCCGTTAAATTATTTCATCCAATTCCCAAGGCACAGGTCTTGTGTACATAGTTTTCCACATGAACAGAAGGGGACAACCTGTTCATACAATTTCATGGAAGTTAATCAATTCTACGTACCTAATACACTGAATGTGCGGTGTATAAAATGAGCACGATGAACTATACCTCGGCTACACGGAGGGGAGGGACAGTGTTTAACGACATAAGTGTTGACCAATAGACGTTAGCCGAAGATTGTGTCGTCAAAGTTACATCTCCCCCCTAACGCTATCGTGGACCTCCATTACGGTGGCCGCGATGGAGGGCTACAATCTACCAACACATGCTTGTTTTTGCCATGCGCAATCAGCAACATTTGTTGCTGCTCCAACATGGTACAAATGGGTGGGCCAATGGGGCTTATTGTTGCCAGACACGGACGTTGGACCTATTGTTCTGAGGCAGGGTTGAATGGGGTTTTTCATTCCGCAGCAAGGACAGCTAGGACTTATTGTTCCGAGGTCGGGGTATATGAGGGTGACACATGAAAAAACAAGGGGGAATGAGTATTCTTACTCATCCGCCAGCTTGGTGGATGCGTTACATAGATGCACACACGTTAGGCTCCAAGGTGAAGTGTATGTATCCCTCCCTGTCACTCATTCTTTGTACTAACTTCTCCAGTTTCAAGTGTTTCTTTGTTGTTTCTCCATCTTTTCAAGCACCGTCTGTCATATGTCGTATATATATATAATATACCTTCTCATACAGAACATTGCTTAGGGGGTTGTTCAATTTCTTCAAGTGGATCCTATAAGAGAATCCATTGAATATTCAGTGGGTTTTGAGAATGTTGAAGCGGTTTCTTATGAGATTCTAGCACCATTGAGAAGGTGACCGAACAGCACAAAAAAATAGATACGATTCACGATAGTTTTATGGACCCTTTTGAAAATTGGTTGAAGCTTTGAAAAACTTCTACAACAGAACGTCAAGAGGCGGGACACTTGGGCAAAGCTTCCAACATCATTAGGCGTAGACATCCCGAAGTGGTCGCGCGGTGGACCATGAATAAAATGACAAAACTGCCCACTCGCATAGTTTGGAGAATAGTGTACGTGTGGGACGTAACATCGACAATTCCGACACAGGCCATCGAAGTACACTAACTGCTATATCCTGTTGAGAGGTGCAATTACTGCACTAGTGTCAAGCTCCAAAATGGTGAAGACGACAATGCATTCGGAGCACTGTACGGAAAGATACAGATTTCACGGTAAATTTCCAGGTCTACGTCTACTTGGAATTCTGTCCGGTACAGGCCAGATAAAGTCTAGGAACCAGTCCTGAAGCAGTCTAAAGGGCCTGGTGTGTAATATAGTGTGCTAGCATACGCAAGAGGATTGCGCATGCCTCTATACCCCAAGTAGGGAGGGGAGCTACCTACTGCACAATACTACACAGCTATCCAGGTCAGGGAGTCCTCTGGCTAACTAGACGGGCATCATGCACCCTTGGCATGAGGCCTACATTGCATTATCATCCACATGCATGGAGTCTGGGCCCTTCAATCTGCATGCGCCAATCTGGTACAGCCTTCAGGAGACTCCTGACTTACGGATCTGGTGCAGCTGTATGGCAAGATCAACGGTCGTCAGAAAGAAGCCTGAAGAACAAGTAACCTCTTTGTGAAGCTTCACTTGAAAAGCTGACGCAGATTCCTCAGAGAAGAATCTTCTCCCTAGTGCAGCAGGGATGCCAGTAACAGCTTTGATTTATAGGAAGTTGTCAGGATTTGCACATGACACTTGTGTGTGGATTAAATGGATGAGAGATCTTGTGAGGTCGAGCCACAGTACCGAGGTGTGGGCTGCTGACGTAGAAGGCCACAGCTTAGTGATGTGGGCAGTCAAGGCGTGGACAATGAGATTACAGCAGAAGAACATTGGCAACTAGTGGAAGACTGAGGTGCTACTGCATTGGAATGAAGCGGAGGAATAGATACTAGAGTCTTAGCAACAGGATGCGGGCATGATGTAGTGGAGAAAATACATAGATGATGGTGTCACAGCCAGTGGGAGTGGACACGTGGAAGCGAAGCGGAGAAGTATCAGTCAGCATGGATTGTGAGGTGCCACAGCCACAAGTGACGGGCAACAGAGGATGTTTCCACAGCTTGTGAGAGCGGGCGTGACAGAGCGGAGCGGAGGAGCGGAGGAGCGGCAGGAGTTGGTTCAGTGGTGACTACCACCGGCTTAACTCTTAAGAAGAAGGCAGTAGTGACGAGATGCAATGCCATAGCTGGGAGGTGGGCAGTAGAGTTGTGATGGTCTGGAGAGAACTGCCCCAGCCCAAACGCGGACAGAAGTGAACACTTGAAGAGATGTTTGAGATGACTAGGGAATTGGAATTGAGGCAAACAGACAAGAGTGAGTACTAACAGTTCTGTAGTCCTAGTCTACGTTATGAGCGTTTGAGCTAGTCTATGCTGTGTGCATCCCATCCGTTAGGGTGGGAAAAAGGTAAGGTTTTGCTGTAGGGGAATGGTCGCTCCTGCTCCGCGACGTGCTTTTTGTTGGCAGTGGGATCCTGTGGTCCGGCAGGGCCCCTCGTGTCCAGTTGTCACAAAGTCAGTAACGTGGCACCCGTTGGTGGTTTTGCAACGGCTCTTGTCAGTCAGGTTTTTCGGTGCAGGTATCTGGCCGGTTGGAGACGCAAACTGGCTGTTACGTGACAACTACCGCCGGGCCCGTTGGGAAGTTCTGCTTCGCAGTTGAGCCGGTCATTCCTGTCTTTCCGTTTTTTTCCTATGCCAGCGTCGCTTGGGCTTGAAGGGGGTAAATTGGCAACATTCAGTCGAGGGCCGAACCCGGACTCGTCTGTGTCTTGTGGCCATTGACATATATTTCTGACACCCGTCCTCAAGGCCACAAGACATAATGCACCAGCTGTGGTTCTTAAAGAGGAGTTTCTTGACACCGTGGTGCTTGGAATGTCCTTTTGGGTGCTGTAGTCAAAGAGGTAGCTTGCACCAAAGGGGCGGTCGTAGGGACTGTTTGTCTGTCTGTCTGGAGGGGATTCAAGTGGATGGTTTGAGGGAGGAGTTGCTGTTTGGGGTGCTTGGAGCAAGTAGGAGAGGGTGGCTTGCAAGTCACTGTGATGGTGCAAGCGACCCTCACAGGCCGATAGAGTTGTAGGCAGAATCCTCGTTGTCACAGGAGTTCCTGCTTTCTGTGGCCGCCTCCCGGATACGTCTGAGACAGACCATGTAGGTTGTGGAGTTTATTTCTCGTTGATCTTGGTAGTTGTAACTTGACTGGTTGGTGGACAGGTGTTGTCTCCTGAGGATGAACTTGGGGACTTGATTTTAGTAGCTGTGGAGGAGACGTGTGCTGACTCCTACAGAGCGGACCGGGAGNTTGTAGGCAGAATCCTCGTTGTCACAGGAGTTCCTGCTTTCTGTGGCCGCCTCCCGGATACGTCTGAGACAGACCATGTAGGTTGTGGAGTTTATTTCTCGTTGATCTTGGTAGTTGTAACTTGACTGGTTGGTGGACAGGTGTTGTCTCCTGAGGATGAACTTGGGGACTTGATTTTAGTAGCTGTGGAGGAGACGTGTGCTGACTCCTACAGAGCGGACCGGGAGAGAGTGGCTCGACAGAAATTCTTCATGGAGCTTCTGACTTCCCCAAAGGTGAATACATGGTTTGAGAATGAGTGACTCAGGGAGGAGGAGGCGCTGAGAGGTGCAGGTACTGAGTTGCTGGTCTAGCTCCGTAAATGTGGAGGGATGTACTGAGGTGACCTTGGTGGCTGGCAAGAAGGTGCTTGTTGCTGATATGGTGGTAGTGCGCTTGGTGAAGAGACTGTGGACGGATTTGGAAGGCACACTGTGGTGAATGATGGTGCGGATGTGGAGAACTCAGCTGTGGAGTGTGTGGTTTTGCGATGGAAGTGGTTGTAGATGACTACCGTTGTGCAACAAATGACCGGCAGGAGCATTTTGGAGTTTTGGCCATGATGAGTGTTGCTGCTTCAGTTGAAGAGAGCGATGAGCAAGGTCTGGGACAGATTCTTGGAAGGGGAGCCTTGTCATGGATGGTGAGCTTGATTTTTCCACTGCTGCTTAGCTGCGGCAATGGCTGCTGCTGATCGGAGAGGGAGCAAGGTGCTTCTTGACCAGATGTCAGGTGTTGAAGTCGGCAGAATGAGGAGGGGACAGAGTTGCTGCTTCAGATGAAGAAGTTCGATGGATGAGGAGGATTGCTGCTGGTGATGAGAAACCAATGATACTGCTGCTGCTGTTGCTGCTGCTTCACCGTCGGATGAAGTTGATGACTTGGTGCTGGTTGAACGTGGAGGAGGTTAGCTGGATATGAGATGCTGCTGCAGAGGAATACTGCCTTGCTGCTGCAGTCCTGATATTGGTGATGATGGGTTGTTGCAGGACCAGGAAAGGTGCAGCTGAGGGAGGCTGGACTGGAATTGCTAACATTGTGATTGTTGTAAGCTGGACACGGTGCTGCTTTTGAGTGTTCGCGTGCCTTGCCTCCTCCCTGAGCTGTGCCCATACACAGCCTTGGGAAGCTGTGGGCTCGAGGCTGAAGCGGTTCGTGTGGGAGAGAAGCAGACGAGATGATGTTGGAGTGCAGAGCTGCTGCTTTGGTGCTAATGGAGTTGCTGCTGCGATTGCCCGGGGTTTCGGGCATCAGAACGATGTGGATGAGCCAGGATCTTTTGCTTGGCTCAGATACTATGTGAGGATTTGCACATGACACTAATGACTCGATTGAATGGATGAGATCTCTTGTGAGGTCGAGTCGCAGCACCGAGGTGCAGGCCGCTGACGTAGAAGGCCACAGCGCAGGGGTGTGGGCAGTCAAGGCGCATGGACAATGATATTGCAGCACAAGAAAATGGGCAACTGGTGGAAGATGGAGGTGCTACTGCATTGAAATGAAGTGGAGGAACAGATGTTGGAGTCTTAGCAACTGGATGCGGGCATGATGTAGTAGAGCAAAGACATAGGTGATGATGCTACAGCCAATGGGAGTGGGCACATGGAAGCGAAGCGGCGAAGTATCAGTCAGCATGGATTGTGAGGTGCCACAGCCACAAGTGACAGGCAACAGAGGATGATGCCACAGCTTGTGAGAGCGGGCGCGACAGAGCGGAGCGGAGGAGAGGCATGAGTTGGTTCAGTGGTGACTACCACAGGCTTAACTCCTAGGACGAAGGCACTAACAACAAGATGCAATGCCACAGCCAAGAGGCAGGCAGTAGAGTTGTGTTGGTCTGGAGAGAACTGCCGCAGCCCGAAGACGGAAAAAAGTGAACGCTTCAAGAAATAATTGATATGAATAGGAAACTGGAATTGAGGCAAACATGCAAGATTGAGTACGAGCAGTTAAGTAGTCCTACTCTATGTTGTGAGTGTTCGAGCTAGTCTATGCTGTGCGCATCCCATCAGTTAGGGTGGAAAAATGGTAAGGTGTCGCCGTAAGCAATTGGCTGCTCCTGATCCGTGACGTGCTTGGTGTTGGCAGTGCGATCCTGTGGTTCGGCAGGGTCCCTCGTGTCCTGAGGTCGCGTCGTGGGTACTTGGGCGTTCGTTGGTGGTTTTGCGACAGCTCTCGTAAGTCACGTTTGTCGGTGTAGGTATCTGGCCCGTTGGAGAAGCAAACTGGCCGTTACGTGACAGCTCCCGCCAGGCCCGTCGGGAAGTCCCGCTTTTGGAGTTGGGCCGGTCATTCTTGTCTTTCCTGTATACTCCTGTGCCAGCATCGCTTTGGCTTGGAGGAGGTAAATCAGTAATATTCAGCCAAGGGCCGACCCTGGACTTTTCTATGTCTTGTGGCCATTAACATTTATTTCTGATAGAAGCTTCTCCTGGAAGGAAGCATCTCCTAAGGAAGGCATAAGAGGCAGCAGACCTGAACTACATGAAGGAAACATCGCCTTCAGATGGTCCACTTGTCAGGTCCACATGTATAAAAGGGAGAGCTCCTCTCAGTTCAGATTCATCTCAACACTATGCAAGAACTCAACTTTGCTCAAGCCTCTAACTCTGGAGCCCCAAATCAAGACTATGCTAGAGATCCCTCTAAGGCCTCCATTAGCCTGCGAAGGCCTGCCAGCCTGGGTGGAGGCTGCCCTGGAGGCCAGTCAACTTGGCAACTGCACTAAGACCCTTACCACGACGGCCTACACGGCCTAGCAAGGTGTTGCTCCTCAGTGGGCTAGGAGCGGTGCTAGTCTACCATGCCTAGGATTTTTATGTACCGTAGCTGTACTTTATACTGATCACCGCTTGCTTTCTCTTGCTATTGTACAAGCTGCACTACTGATCACCCAAAGATCCTACTAGCAAGGATCCTGGCCCTTGCTCCCTGTCTCATGAAATCAACATGTTATCAAAGCACTAGATGTTGCTCTTAGCAGTGTGTTGTAGCAGTAGCAGCAGCAGACTATGCTGGTGGTGGAGACGTTCTCAACCATCCATGTACAAGCGTTGAGCCAGAGGCAGAGGTGACGCCACTTCAAGCACGTGAGCGGAATTCCACCTGCACAGAAGTACGAGTAACTTGGAAGAGGAGAATGCTAGGTCAGCTTCTCTTGCATTTGATGATCAATCATTTTTGCATGGCAAGCACATGGGCGAAGAGCAGGGGCACCATGGCGCAGCAAGAAACCGCAACACTGAAAGCTGTAGAGAAAGAGAGGAAGGCGCTGAGGTAGCAAATTGCTACTCAAGAAGTCTTTTGTCAACAGGAGCAGCTTACCCATGCAGCTTAAGCATCACAGACGCAACAGCTACAACATTCACATGCGGCTCAGGCAACCCAAATTGCACAAGTGCAGCAACAGTAGGCACAAACCAGAAACAATAGCTTCAACAGTAGCAGCTTCAGCACCAGGAGGAACAGCAGCAGCAGATGCAGTTGCACCAGGGTTTACAAGAATAGTCTGCATATCTGCCTCAAGCCAGCCCTCCTCCAGTCGTGCAACGAGCCATGTCTCTGCAGGTGCAGCCGACATCACCACCACAAGGAGGCATGCCACAGCCGGTTGTGGCTCAACAACTACAACTTGCTCCGATGGTGCCACCCGTGGCACACTACCAGCAAATGTACCAAGCACCAGTGCTACAACCCTTTGCGGTACAACCGATACCAGTCTATATGGGAGCCGCACTGCCACCACATGTGGCACAACCTGCGGTTCAAGAATTTGTGCCAGTCCCACAAGTGGCTGCACAAGGAAAGGCGTATCATGGCTTGGAGGACAGCGTGCCCTGAGCAAAAACGTCACTACATCGGTACAAGATCAAGGTTGACAAATGCGATGGCAAGAATTTTCCTCACTGAGCGGACAAGTTCAAACAAGTTGCCAAGATACACGGCATCTGGAAGTTCTTCAACGACAATCACGTGCCCTTACTCCCATGTTCGCTGTCTAGCATGGTAGCAGAATTCACGTACTTCACCCGAGCTGCTTTCATGGTACTGGATGACCATCTGATTCTTCGCATCCAGCAGGCCACACAGATGTACGCGGGGACTACTGAGCCAGCTCGCCAAGCCTGGTCCTACCTGCTGAGGACCTACATTTCTGGTGACTCAACTTCCAAATCCCACCTCCTGACGGCACTGTCACACCTCAACCTCAATAACTTTGATAACATGGAGTCATACATCAACAAGGCCAAGCTGCTTCACGATCAACTTACGATGAAAGATGCTCCTGTCTCAGAGCCTGTAGCTGTGACCTTTCTCCTCAACAAACTGACTTGGGACTGGGACGATGTCCGGAAGGTTCTCAAGTTCAAGCATGAAACTGATTTCAGGAGAGCATACATTTGTAAAATGCTTCTGACAAAGTAGCATGATCGGCGGCTAACAGGAGAGAAGGAGAGAATTTTGTCCAATACAACTTACTAGGGCGTTCGTGCTGAAGGAGAGAATTTTGCACTCCCCTCAGTCCTCACGGCACACCCAGTCCACCAAGAATTCTACATCCATCCAGTCGTTTGTCCAGTCCTCACCAAAAACCAACAAGCGTACTGCTTACAGCCAGAACGTAGAGTCACATCGTGCAATCAAGTGTCATTATTGCAAGAAGATTGGGCACATGAAGCGAGAATACAGAAAAAGGATGTGGGATGAGGAGCAAGCAAGGTGACAAAAACGTTATAAAGCAAGCAACTCTAAAGGAAAGGGGGAGAAGAAGGAAGCTGGTAGTAAGGAGAAGCAACCAAGAAAAGGTGAGAATAAGGAGGCCAAGAAGCAAGATGGAGGCAAAGAGAAGTGGTTTGACTATACAGTCACACTGTTCTAGCTCTTAGACAAACAGAGTGATGAGATGGTCTGCTCCACAGACCTATACGTGTGGTACCTGGACAATGGGTGCACTTTGCACATCACACGTGACAAAGCCTGCCTCCATGAACTTGGGTCCTACTCCAAAGGCTTCGTTGCAATGGAAAACAAGTGAAAAGTGCCTGCTTTGGACAAGGGAAAGTTGACCGTGACTGGGTACAATGATACACATGTCAAGTTTGGGAATGTGCTGTACATACCTGAGATCATGGTGAACCTCCTCTCACTAGGGTAGCTGATGAAGGGGGGCACACAAATCATCAGTAACGGATAACATGTCACCCTCAAGTGACTTGAAGGTGAGGCCTTTGTAGAAGCTTGCTTTCTTCCGCACGGCATGATTGAGCTGGACTTTGAAACACCATCTCCAACAAGAGGGCCAGATACACCCTTCATAGCAATTAGTCTCCACTAGGTTTCTGGCACAGACCTTGGTTTGTGGCACAAACTATTTGGCCACATCAGCAACCAAACCTTACAGACAATGCAAAAGCACAAGGATATCAAGAACAGCGGCAGTAAGGATGCAGCAGAGCCATGTGAAGACGGCATACTAGCCAAATTACCACAACAAATGTTTCATGTGGCTATCAAATGCAACGTCATAAAAAACATGAAGCTTGTCCACACCGACATATGTGGACTCCTACCAACGGCCACCGTCTACGGAGGGCATCATTACTTTATGCTCTTCGTTGACGATGCCACAAGGATAGTGTGGAGCTATCCTCTTCGTACAAGAGACAAAGCTTCAGCATATTTCTTCAAGTGGCTTGCGATAGCCGAAAGGCAAAGCAACAAGAAACTATAGGTTCTACGCTCTGACGGTGTTGGCGAGTATACCAATACAGAATTTGTCACTCAGCTTAAAGACCTAGGCATTGTGTAATGTTTCTCCATGCCATACATCCCACAAAAAAATGGTTTAGCAGAGAGAGTGAACCGCATGATGCAAGAAACATTGACGTCAATGCTGCTAGGTGTGCAGCTTGTCAACTTCTGGTGGCCGTTTACACTACGGCAAGTAGTGTGGGTACACAACCGCGTGCCGTACATGTCAATACTGGGCATGACATCCTTCCAGGTGTGGCACGATGACAAGCCTGACATTTCCATGGTGTTCACCTTTGGATGCATGGCCTTGCTTCAAAAGAGATATGGTGAAAGCTAGCCAACAAAGTAACCTGGGGTACTTATCTTGGCCAAAGCTCCAACATGAAGGGCTGGGAGTTCTACGATGTGGACTCCCATTGCATCATCACCAGCAAAGATACCATCATTTCTAAAAAACTGACTTGCTCAGCATGTGAGGCAAACAGTCAAGCGAACCTACTCTTCTTCAAACCGTCTACCAATCCTACATGGAGATAAGGGAAGAAGGCAGCAACAAACGTACCCTTCTTGATTTGGATGAGGCGTATCCAAACCGATACCCTGGGTGTGATCCTCGACGCTTGGTGGAATGATCATCAGCCTCTCGCAGTATGTCATGACGGTCCCGATGAGATGAGCACGTACGATGGCCCGTATCCGACGTGGGAACCACAAGATAAAACAGTCACACACAACGCATGCCTCATCCGCCTCCTATGGAAACAAGTACAACAAGAAGAAAAGCAAGAGATCAAAGAGGCAAATATGGGTTTCATGGCCTGCTCCATCTACAAGGAGGCGGATGATGTCCTGGCTAAGCTCACCATCATGCTCCTTGCAGCTCTCGTCTCAACAAGCATGCTTCCACCAGAGCCAAAGACTTTGAAAGAATCACAACAGGATGAGCTTGCTGCATAATGAAATCAATACTTGACGTGGAGTACCTGAGTCTAATGGATCAAGGAACTTGGGATCTTACAAAGCTTTCACATGACTCTCGACCAGTGGAAGTGAAGTGGATGTTTCGCATCAAGACAAAAGCCAATGGGAGCATTATCAAGTTCAAGGCTTGCCTCGTGGCAAATGAATCTACACAAGTTGAGGGATAAGAATTCTAAGCTCCCGTGAGCCGCTTCACCACCGCTCGCATCATGCTGACATTTTTAGCTGTGATGGACAACGAGGTGCAGCAGCTCGACATGAAAAATGCCTTTCTACATGGCGACTCGTCATTGGCGAGATGGATACAAGCATTTACATGAAGCAACCAGAAGGCTACAACGATGGGAGTGGCACAGTGTGCAAAGTGGCAAAGATTCTCCATGGACTGTAGCAAAGCCCCCTGCTTTGGTATAAGAAACTACAAACGGTGTTGGAGTTTCTGATTTTTTAGCCTTCATCCTACAACGACTGCCTCTTCCTGCATTGACCATCACCAAAAACGAAGTCAGACTGCTACGTGCTGGTCTACGTCGACGACCTTCTCATCATTGGTTCATCGGCAGATTTCATCAAAGCCACATGCAGCCATGGAACCTTCTGGCCTTTTGGTACGGGCTGCCTGAAGAACCTGCTTTTGCTGCTGCTTTGGCAGACCTTTGTGGTGTGTAACCTTAGCACGTCCGAGTTCCACAGGAAGATATGGTATAGGACGTGCACACACAGTACTGCGGAAGTGTGGGGCCTTAGGGTGCGTCTGAGTGTTCTTTGTCGTGATTCATGGACCGAGGCGCACGTAGGGCATGTCCTTTGCATGTTTCTCGCTTGAGATGTTGCCGACATTGGCCGATGCCGGTCGCTTGGTTCCACTCTCCAGTCGTGCACCGACCATTGGTACTTCACGAGAGATTGAGCGTGATCCGGTTCTTAATTTCTTTTACCCCAGAACAGGGTGCAGGCACAGTGGGCCAGTTTGGGATTGTGCTGGGAGAACCCGGGTCAGCACATGTCTTGAGGCCATTGTTTGTATCTTTTCAACAAACATCAGAAGAGGCAAACAAGCGAGTGAGCGAGAGAGCAAGCGAGGGAGCGAGAAAGCAAGGGAAAGATGCATAAGATGCCTCCTCGATCTCGCGGTAATCCTGCGGTAAACACTCTTAGTTTGGAAAGCAACATGGCCGATTTGAAGAGAGAGAGAGAGAGAGAGAGAGAGAGAGAGAGGGAGAGAGAGAGATGGAGGTGTTCTTCAAATGCAAAAAGAAAAGAGGGGAGGAAGAAAAATTAGATTTCTACCTTGTTGAAGGAGAGCAACGAAACAGGGCCTACTCAGGAGCGCAATCCAAAGATACACCCCTGATCTTGCATGGAAGCTTGCAAGCGACCACCCCTCCAGACAAAACGAGCAGCAAGGACTCAAACGGGTCTGGAAAGCAACAAAAACCACTACAGTGACAATTACAACCACAAACAAGCTGCTCTCAACTT
>SZWC01017487.1:28613-41154 GCA_023375785.1 Penium margaritaceum | reverse complement strand
AGGTTCACAGGTATACAAGGCAGAGCTCCTCACTGTTCAGATGAATCTCAACACTCTGCAAGAACTCAGCTCTGCTCAAGCCTCTAACTTTGGAGCCCCAGACCAAGACTCTGCTAGAGATCCCTTCAAGGCCCCTATACGCTTGGCAAGGCCGGACAGCCTGGGTTGAGGCTGCCCTGGAGGCCAGTCAACCTGGAGACTGTGCCAAGGCCCTTGCCACGACGGCCTACATGGCCTAGCAAGGCGTTGCCCCTCAGTGGGCCAGGAGCTGTGCTAGCCTAGCATGCCTAGGATTTTCATGTGCCATACCTATACTTTTAACTGATAAAGATTTCCAGTTTTCCATACAAATTTTCTAGCACTTTCTCCTATTGTACAGGCTAAGCTACTGATCACCCAAAGATCGGACTAGCAAGGGTCCTGGTCCTTTCTCCCTATCTCACAAAATGAGCATATTTAGAGCACTCAAGTGTCCCATTTTTTTACATTGTGTTGTGCTCTGCAACTTTTACCTGTTGAATATTTTCCGATTCGTTACACATAATATTTGAAATCTTTCATTCAAGTACAATTACTACAAATTGAAAACTACACAAGTGCCCCATTTCAAGATTGTGTTGCAACCTGCTACCGCTAATGTGTCCTTCCATGTAGCACCTTCTGGTGATTTTTTTCATAGTATTCCAGAATTCAATTCTTTAATGAGCCATATTCCTAGAATTGACACTTGACAAAACCACCCGTTCAACTCCCCTTGTCAGAAATATGACTTCTACAAGGTCCTCTCCATAATAAACACCCCTCGGATAATCCAAGCTCTCGATGAAGGTTCAGGTCCTGCACCAAACCTCCTTGGCAACGGTTGGTCGGTCACGACCATTCCACCAGAGTCGAGCCGCCCCAGCGATCACGTCGCTATACGTACGGCTAGCAAAAAGAAGCCATTGATGCTTGTGTTGTGTCTTGTTTGCTGTATACACGGAGGATGTTCATTTTCTCCAAGACGAACCCAAAATAGTTACTTCCATGATTTTGCCTTTGGTTTTGCGCCTTTGCCGTCATATCTCCGCTCTGCTCGCTCAATCGCTCATCCTTTTGTACCACTCTATCTGAGCCCTCGCACTCACTCCTCGCTTTGTCACTTTCACTCCATCGCTCGATTTGTCCTGTCTATCTCTTCTCCACTTACACTTCTCGCATTCTCTCATCGAACTCAAGTCTACCTCCCCCCTCTGACTTGGTTCTTACAAGCTTCTCTGCCTTCACTTCTCGACTAACTCCTACATCTCCTTGCAGCCTTCTGCCTCGGCCAACTCTTCCTAGTGCATCTACACACAAAACTGCTTCTATCAGCTTCTGCCGTCTCTTTCCCGCTCACTACATTATTCTGACATGGTACCATAGCCTCAGGTGACTTCGCCTGGTTCCACCTGACCACGTCATAACTTCCTCGCCATCATCGCCGTCCCCTACCAGCCATAATTCCTTAGCCACTGTCTGTCACTGCCTACGCCACCCCTCCTCCATCCTGTCTTGACTTCCGGCGCCACATCTGCAACGTCGACCAGGCCTAGATCCTCCGTGCAAGTATTCACCACAAATGGTTGATCGTGAGTAACTGGTCTCCTTCGCTCATGCTCGCCTGCACTTCCTCTGCTTCATCTTCAGCTGACATCAGCATCATCGTCTCGACTGCTTCTCAAACCTTGGTGGCTTCTTTTTTCCGTGACCAAGTCCTGCAATCAATCTCATGCCCATGGCAACGTCCGGCACCTCTCTACCACCAACAGCCACAAACAGCTCTCGAGCCCCCTCCTGTCACCATCTTCGTCGAAGCTTCCTATCGCCGCTCCTTCTCTATTTGCCTGCATTGGTCTTCACTAAATCACTATCTCTGTAGATTCCGCCTATCTAATCCTCCCGCCACTGCTCCTGATGACTTGAGTGGCCGCGTGGCACGGTCATCTCCTCGTTACCGCTTCCGCCTCCCGCAACGTCTTCTCCATATTGTCCTCGTCCTACTGTAGCAGCTGTCACTTTCTGCCCCATCAGCCCCATCAGCAACATCATCAGCCTCCATCGTCTCAAGCCGCATTCTCGAGTTGCCTCCTCGCACCGCCTCCTCTGTTTGCAGCAACAGCAGAACTCTATTGGACGTCAGGACAGCAGACACTACCAGTGTTGGTCTCGGGCCAACTGGGAAACAAGCCGTCACTCTTCTGACGACTGCGGATGCCTCTGCCTCTTTCGATCAGCACTCGCCTATAGGAGAACCCGTTTGAATTTCAGGAAATCAGAAACCACCAGTCTTCCTACCCGTTGGTCTTGGGCCAATTGGGGGCACAAGCTGTCACTCTCCTGACATCAGAGGGTCCTCCAGCAGCATCAGCACCTGCCACGTCATCATCTCCTCCTCTCCGCCATCATCTGCTTTCCTGTCTCATCAAGCTCATCGGCTATAGCTCCTTCGCTCTCGCATCATCATCTGTCTACATCAGCTTCCGCTTCAGTTCATGCGTTCCTTCGTCCTTCATCATCATCATCATCCTCATCATCCTCGTCATCATTCTTGTCATCTTCCACAGCACACGTGGTTTCGCCCCTGCATCCAAAATTTCATCATAAAATCCTTCGCTTCATCATCATCCTCAGCTCGACATAAGGATCCACCCGGTCGAACCGCCAATCTCGTAGTGACCTGCGCCCACATCGATTCTTCTCTGCTACGCACGCGGCTTGCCCCTGCATCCAAAAATCCGTCATCATCCGCCTCCTCAGCCATCATCAGTAATCATCCGCATCTATGACCACCACAAGGATCTGCACGTGCCAGCAGTCCATCTTGCAGCGGCCTGCACCCACGCCGGCAGCAGATCTCTCGCGGCACGTTGGTCCTCGCCTTCCCCGATGCATTTTCNCGCCCACATCGATTCTTCTCTGCTACGCACGCGGCTTGCCCCTGCATCCAAAAATCCGTCATCATCCGCCTCCTCAGCCATCATCAGTAATCATCCGCATCTATGACCACCACAAGGATCTGCACGTGCCAGCAGTCCATCTTGCAGCGGCCTGCACCCACGCCGGCAGCAGATCTCTCGCGGCACGTTGGTCCTCGCCTTCCCCGATGCATTTTCCCTCCTTTGCTTCTGCAGCGCACGTGATTTTGCCCCTGCACCCACTCTTTCATCTGTCGCTATCATCATCATCCTCCGCTCAGCACAAGGATCTGCCCGGATAAAACCGCCACTCTTACGGAGACGTGCACCCACACTGATTCCTCGACATCAGCACACGCAGATTGTCCCTGTGCCATGCTCCATCAGCATTCTCACCCTCATCTCCTTTGCTCTCCATCATCCTCAGCATCAGCACTGGGTTTGGGAATTCACCAAGTCACTTACATCTTTGTTAGTGACCTCAATTTCATCTCAATTTCTCAGTATCCTCCTTTACTCCTCAAATATTCTTGCACTAGAGCCATTGGACATCACTTGTCTTCCTGCTTGTCAGGCTCGAGGAAGCGAGTGACCCAAGTCGACACTTATCCAAAGCAGAATTCAATGAGGTCTTTCCACTTCTCCTTTCTCTCCATCATCAGCTCCATCATCATCAGCAGGACAGGCCTGCTGAGCTACACTGGTTAGCAGACACCAGCAGCTGCCACACACCCTCACGATCAACAACATGACAGCACATGTCCTCGACTAGACGCACATTCTTGAACTCGATCAGTTCAAAAGAACATCCACGACAGGTACGGTGCCATACAAGTCAAAACAAAGCAATCGTTTCTCCGCGGGTATCAACTCTCCCTTTTCCTACAAGGAGTTTATGACAACCCTGGGTGTCCTCCAAGGGCGTACACATCAACCCTTAGAGACATCAAGAGATGCCTTCTCCGCACAACCCATATTGTCTACCACAGGATCATTGAAGAACTGTCACCTGTCGCAGCTATGTGGCACTCCCTTGTGGCAGTAGTGTAGGATCCCAATCTCTGTAACCAGATCGTCAGATCCCTCCTTCGAGTGCTTACTCCCCCCACCAGGCAAAGACACCTGGACACCGATGCCCTATAGTCCATCAGGTCTTTACACCTTGTCGGACTCAATGCGGCTGTCAGGAATGTGACTCCAACAAGGTCATCTCTATAACAAACACCCCTCGGATAATCTGAGCTTTCGATACAGGTTTAGGTCCCGCACCAAACCTCCTCGGCAACGGTTGATCGGTCACGACCGTTCCACCAGAGTCGAGCCGTCCCTAATAAGCGATCACGTCGTTACGCGTACGGCTAGCGGAAAGAAGCCATTGATTCTTGTGTTTTTCCCTGTTCTACTGTGTATACGGAGGGTGTTCATTCCCTCCAAGATCAACCCAGAACAGCTACTTCCATTGTGTTCGCTTTTGGTTCCGCGGCTTTGCCGTCGTGTCTCCGCTCTGCTTGCTCAATCGCTCATCCTTTCCCACCGCTCAATCTGAGCACTCGCTCTCACTCCTCCTTGCTTCGTCACTTTTACTCATTTTCTCGACTCGTCCTGCCCATCACTTCTTCACGTACGTGAAAAATTGCTAGGAAGCTTCCTAACCTTGCTGCTGCTGACGTGGCGACACTGTCCAGTCAGCTAGCGCACTAGCAAGCAAGCAGGTGCAAGAAACAGCAAGGATCAGGCTAGGGAGACGCGCAAAGTCTCATAAGCTTCAATAGTTTAGTAATCTAGAGAGAAACGACACCTGACAAGCACACAGCATAAATACCTGCCGCGGCACACGGCGGGTGACGCACGTGGCAGTGTCAGTTTGTCCTAAAACCGGCTCAAAACCACTGTTTTGACGGCAACTCTGCGCACAGACATCCAAACGCAACACCGTCTGAACCTAGAGATGTAGAATCTCGAGCCGGACGCTACGACTGGTCACACGCACAAGTCCGGCATCGATCGGTGGACGGACAATGCAAAACATGCAAATCGGGCTCAAGAGCCAGTCCACCGAGAAAACTCTAGCACCTGCAGAAAAACTGCAGAGCACCCAAGCAAGCACCCGAGACGTCATGGCAACCGTCTGGCAGCTGCTGATGGCTGGATCCACCAACTGTCAGTGCTCCGGCGCCAGCTGGGCCCGCATCAGGGATCTGCACGAGCATGGACACGGCCGAGTGGTCACAGTAAGCTATACAAATGGACGGAAACAACTCACAGCACAGCAGTACGCTTCCAGCGTTTTCTCATGGAACTCAAGTTTACCTCCGCCCTCTAACTTGGTTCCTGCATGCTTCTCTGCTTTCACTTCTCGACTAACTCTTGCATCTCCTTGCAATCTTATACCTCAGCCAACTCTTCCTAGTGCATCTACACACATCACTACTTCTGCCTGCTTCTGCCGTCGCTTTCCCGCTCACTAAATTGTTCTGACACCCGTCCATCCACCCGCATTGGATGTCCATCTTCAAACACTTTCTTGTATCGGAACCCACTGTCTCCCCTCCCCGTCTCCCCTTTCCTCTATGGAGGACTCACCAATGAGTTTGCTACATGCAGCAGGTTCATCCTCAAGCTGGATCCATCCCCCTTTGGTGTACTCTGTGCCAAACGTTGGCTACTCACAATTTGAATTACCCCTCACACGGCACTCCCCTCTTCTCCCGTCTCGCCATCGCACTATCACGAACATCATGAACTCGCTTTCACTCTCATGGGTTCGTGTCTTGCAAGCTGGATCCTCAATCCCGCGACCAATTTTATTCACACAATACTTCACCATCAAAGACCTCGTGGGGGGCTCCAAATCCCATAATCTTCCTTCTTCCCTAAGAACCGACGACCGATCCCAAAATGTTTCAATTTGAACTTGACCCTTACCCTTGGGCTCGTCCCACATGAATGTTGGCAAAACATTAACACATTTCCTTCTACCCAATACATAGTCATTCATCGGCCTTCTAGACAGACCCCATGTCCCTGCATACAGACTTGCACAACCCGTCCCTCCCCTCCTCAAAGTATACACCCGAATCATCACCCCACACGTATTCCGACCATCGTATGAGATGAGTTGGGAAGAGAGATACCCCCACAAAATCTTTCCATGGCCCTCCATTTGCCGCAAACACGCACACCTGCAACTTGACCTCTGCAATCGAGATGTCATGACCAAAATCTTGTTTCAATTGATTCCACTGCCGCACAGGACCCCCTTCATGAATCCGGACAAAAGAGGACTCTGCCCTTTCTGTTGAGAGGACGAAACCATTTAGCATTGTGTCCTTCTATGTCGAAGGCTCCATGGGCTAACATGCCGCCTCACACGAAGTCTTTTCCCCAAACCTACTCTCAGACCTTGTGGACGATATTTTCTGTCCTCTCAAAATTTTAGCTTATGACTCAACATAGATGGTTATGTGCTCTGTCCTCTTCCACCTCATTTGGTAAGAACGTTGGGTTGAACCCCATTCCTCCCCGAGTGTAACAATAATTGTCATTTTCCCCTCATTATTTCAACACCACATACGGCTCATGTATCCAATATTCACTCTTCATAACAGTAAGAAAGCCAATTTCCGCCAAATTCTACCAAATTCTGCCTAGTTTCAAACATCTTTCGTCAAGTTGGATTGTGTATCTTCTTGATGAAAAAAAAAGCTGTAGAATTCTTATTTTTGTTTCGAAATTATCTTAAATTTCCTCCAACCTCACCCTATGGTGGAAAAATCCATATCTGTGCCCACGCATTCCTTAGCTTCAAGCATTTGGGGCTGGCTTCAACCCCCCGGCGTGTTACGTGCTGAGATAGCCCCCCCGCCTCAGTCGGTCACGACCAGAGGCCAAAAAAAGAGAAAACACCAGCCGTACAAAGACCTTTTCGCCTTCATGAAGCAATGTTACCGAGCGAGCGTCGTAAGGAGGCTCTTTGCTGACCGCTCGGAAAGCTGTGTCCGTGTTGGCGACACGCCGAGCGCTCCTCGGCACGGCTCGAAGCTTCCTTCACCAGCGCCAACCCATGCCATGCCCATGCCTCCATATCTATGACGAAAGGGTGCACGTGGAAACGGCATTTCCTCCCTCGGAGGGAATCCCTCCCCTGTCGCATCTCGCGATTCAAATTCCAATGGGCAGTCCGAGATGGCCATTCGCTATGGCCATGAGGCCGCATGCGCCGCCCGTCACGCGTGGACGCTCGCTACGCTTGAGTGAATGTGTGCGCTCTCCCGCGTCCCCTCGGTCATGTCACGCGCGTCACATCCCAAAAGTTTGGGCGGGTTTGTGATTCCAAACCCATCCAACCTCCGTTCGACGCTACATTCTTCTCCTCTTGTTCTGGGCCACCCTCTCCGGTGTCAAACCCCACCCCGCAGCATCCATTGAAAAAATTGACATGGGGTTTCCAACTTCTGCTCTGCACAAGAATGGGAAGGGGGGCGGAGGGGGGGTGGGGCACGCTGCTTCGCCGCCACTGTCAACGGCATGACCGACGGAAAAGGCGCGCATAATCTTCGGCGGCAACTTTGCGTTGCCTCCCGACTGCCACCACCGCGGAGGGGTGAAAGGGAAAGGGTTTCTCGGCGCAAGGGAAGAGAATGTCTGCTTCGACCGGGAGTGCCGTCATCCGAGGGAACGGCGTGAGACGCAATCCGAGGCTGCTGCGAGCTGCGGGCTGCAGCAGACGCGTCTGTGCCTCCGCCTTTTAGCCGCCAGTTACCTGCTGCTGCTCTGCCGGATTTAGACAACCTTGCTTCAGCTACTGCACTCGTCTGCCGCCGCAGCAGAACCCAACCCATTACCCTCGGGAGAAAGGCCATTGGCAATGGCCCATTGCTCTCTCCGCAGCCTGTACTCTCTCACTTTTCATTTCCGTTTGCTTTTTCCGCACACCACACACACATATCCAGGACACGAGTGTGCTTTACATGTCTACACACACGTGTCCATCAGGCTGTTGGCAACAGCCAGGTAAAGACCAATAGAGACCATCCCGTCCAAAGGACCTCGCCATCGCCGCTGTGAGAAGCAAGAGAGCTCTCCAAGCCACTCCTGCGCTTTGCTGATTTTTTTTTGGCGAGTGTAGAAACTCTCAAGAAACTCTCAAGTTGGCCGCACGGGAACTCCCCCATGGCAACGCAGAAGGCGATCAGTTTTCGCCGAAATCTTTCGTCCGTCGTTTTTGGAGCCCTGTCCCACAGCGGCGAAGCTGGTGCGCCTCGCTGACATCCCGTCTTTGCTGAACAAAATTCCGCCGCTAAGTCCTCTAGGCCGTTGACAAGCAGGCTTACGCCACCGATGCCACTTGACACGCAGCAGATTCCCTTCACCCCCCTTGGTGATTCCACGTTCCGTACGTGACGTACGGTCTCTCGCTGGCCGACTTTCGGCCCGCGACAGCATCCCCGCAATTGCCAGGGCACCGCTTTCGTGGTGGCACCCCTCATCCATTCACTGGTATGATTTCGTCGGCCGTCGCAACCGGCGCACCCACCAACACCCCCAGAGAACCACTCGTACTCCTTCACAGGTCTCAGTCCGGTTGAGTTGGATGCGCCTAGCTGCACAGTGTGCACTTTGTCGCCAAGTGGAAGCGTGACCCTTCTGTGAACCAATCACCGGCTTCGCCCTGGCAGTGTCCGCCTGGCGTTAATCGTCTGTTTATCCGCGACTCACTCAGACCCGACTCGAACTCGACAACTTTCTTGCGCTGATACAGAAGCGGCAGTATTCCCAGTGCGAGCCTCTCTCTGTCGCCAGGAGGAAGAGACTGGAACAGCGTGCTTAGTGTGGATCCCGGCGCACCCACCAACACCCCCGGGTGACCCCCCTGAGGACGCTACGAGCACGCCACGAGTCGCTAAAAGTTGTACAACGATGAGCGGCCGTGCATTGGTGTTCTTGTCCGGCCGTGGCTGGTAGCTGGGCTTGTTTGTGAAGCAGCAGCAGCAGCAGCATCAACAGCAGCAGCAGCAGCTGGGACAGTGAAGCAGCAGCAGCAGAAGCAGCAGCAGCAGCAGCAGCAGCAGCATCATGCTAGCGAGATGGCGTTCGAGCAAGTCTTTGGTGAAGTTCAAGACTCCTCCAGGACTCCTCCAGCTACGGCATGGCGTTTATGGTAAGAAGCAGCGGAGTGGGCCTGACTAGGGGACGAGTGATCCAGATTACACAGCGCAGGCAGCTTTCTCTCCAAAGAAAAAAGAGTTCTGTGTCTGGGAAGCACCAGGCCCGAGACGGCTAGAACAACAACCTGCAGCGAGTGAAAGAGTATGGATGCATTGACATTTTTTCTTAAGTTGGCTAGTTCAGTTCAGCGAGTTCAGTCAGGACACCTGACTGCTTCAGGAGGCTTGCACCAACCTGGCATGGCACGTATGTGTAGTCACACTGCTCCACTAGAGTCCCGCCTATAAGGCTCCACTGCGATCAAGCCTATGCCGATGGAAGCACTGGCCACGGCAGCAGCACCAAGAGCCAGCGAATTTCGCCAGCTTGAAGCCTTGCACATTTCCTTGCCTGAAGCGAGGAAATGTGGGGGTCTGGATTGCTTCTGATCTGAGGCAATTTGCCTGAAATGATTCAATCAAGGTACTGCAGGTTTTGGCGGCGTCCTGTCACTCAGGCCCCCACAAAGTGTGACTGAGCGCTCCAGAGACAGACACACCCGGTTCCGGTGGTTGTGGGAAGAGAGGTGGCAGGAGTGGGACAGATTGGCCGTGGATGGAGTGGTTCTGTTGTTGATGATGTCTCCCCATTGATAGAAACATATTTGTTCTCACCCGGATGTTACCGATGACGTATCACTGATTTGACGTCAGTGCTGATGTGTTTTCTGCACGTCCGGACGTCAGGTCCCATGGTAGCACTCACGCTGTGAGCTGACAGAAGTTCTGTCTCGTCACGTCACGCAGTACAAACTGCTGTGAGTCACCGCAATCAAAAATAAGAAGGCGGCTGTTTGGGCAACCTGGCGTGTTGTAGGAGTGTCTTTGTGGCAGCAAGTCGTAAGGCTTTGGGATGATCAACATCCTATCATCCTATAAATCCGACTCGGATTCAGCCTTTTCATAGATAAGATTAGCTCCTGTGGGATTCTGCAGCTTGTGGGCTGGAACCGTCCGGTTCCTGACCTTTGGGATGCCACATCATGTCGTCGGCCTGCTGTCGCTCTCGAATGGCTCTCCTGTGTGCGAGAATCAAAAGACTGTGTTTCACGTGGCTAGTCTGCCTAGGTTGCAAGTCGCAACCTAGGCAGATTAGCCTAGGCAGGCTGTTGCAATTGCAACTTGCAACAGCCTGTTTCGTGTCTGTTGCAAATGGATCATGGACAAGGGGAAGAAGTTGGTCCTACGTATGGCTGTAAGGTTTTTGAGGACAATGAGAACACAAGGTCGCAGTGGCCCACCGCCACCTTGTAGATATTCCTTCTGACAAGAATTCAAAGGAGCAGGAGGAGTGGCTCTGAAAGCAGAAAGTAGAGGGTGGAGAAGAAGAGGAGTTCTGGGGGAGAGGGTTGACATTGACAGGCTCTGACAGGGTTGGGTCCTGTCTCGGGCTTCAGGAGGAGTGGCTTATTCTGTCCACATGTGCTCCGCATGTGATTCTGTTGTCTGCCACAGTCTTGGAGTCCGGGCTTTCCACGGAGGTCCGTTCGGACAGGGAGTACGAGGACGCGCTGCACTCCGGAATCCAGCAGCTGCACGCCGCCCTTCAAGGCATGTCGTGCCTCGTGGTTCACTTTGGCGGCGGCGGCGGGGACAGCCTGGTGGGCGCGGGAGGAGGAGGCAGGGCGAGGGCGGACAGCGGGAGCGTGCTCACGAGCAGCATGCTGCACACGTTTGGTCACGCGGTGACGGTGATGGACTACCCGCGGCACTATGAGGGCCTGCCCATCCTGCCGCTGCACATGCTGCAGCATTTTGTGAGCTCGGCGGTGAAGTGGCTGCGGCGGCCGGACGAGCAGAGCCCCGTGGTGCTCCTGCACTGCCCACGGGGGGGCTGGCCGCTGCTGTCGTTCATGGCGGCGTGCATCGCGGTGCACCAGGCCGTGGTGGAGGGTAAAGACGGAGGTGGCACAGGGGACGGAGGAGGAGGAGGAGGGTGGGGAAGGCTCTGGCTGGGGTCCAGGGGGCCCAAGGATGTGCTGCAGGGTGTGAGGTCTGGGGTGCCGGAGGCGGCCCAACTGTTGCGGCTGGCATTCCCTGTGAACTCCGAGGGGTCGCAGCTGCGGTACCTCGGATATCTGAACCAGGCGGTGGCCGCTGGCAGCGGGACAGGGAGCGGTGGGGGTGCTGGCACCAGCGGGTCCATGGAGGACGGAGAGGAGCGGGTGCTGACGCTGGACTGTCTCATGATGCGCACCATCCCTGTGTTTGACCAGGCCAGCGGGTGCCGCCCCGTGGTGAGGGTGTACGGGCAGCGAGTGGGTGCCCGGGATATGAAGGCGCTGCAGTTTGGAGGGGGAGGGGTTGCGCCGCTGAGCACGAATGGGGCGGGCCACACAGGGCTTGTGTACAGCAGCTTCACGTGGGATGGCCAGAGGTGGGCTGCGGCTGCTGGCGTGAGGGAAGCGTCTCCATCACTCTATGTGAAGGTGGGGGCTGTGCGGAGTTGGAGTTATGGCCTTTTGTTTATGGGGCAAAGAGTTTCACCCTGTGAGATTCTGCTCGAGATGTTTCTGGTCGAGGTTTCTGAAAGGCTGCCACACTGACGGCGAGGAGGAACAAAAGGGCAGGGATGGGCAGAATATAGGGGAAGACAGCCTGTTGGGTGGCTCTTCCCTGAAAGCAAAAGAAGTTCTTAGACGTTTTGCCGAAGAGTTTTTTCGTACCATGGGCAGAATGTCGGGGTAGACAACTTGTTGGTTGCTCTTCAGTGACGAGACTGCGGCTCGAGAGTGTGACGGGAGGCACCTAGCAGAATGAGCACAAGAGTGTGATGGTTGCCGGCGTGTCCAACCAGGTTTGCATAGGCAGAATTGTATAGCTATAGATATGAATTGAAGAAGAAGGTAAAGGGAATGAGCCGTGGACTTTTGCAAGTCTTTTGCGTTGTGCACTTTCGTCCTCCTTGCAGGGCCAGACGGAGGTCATCAAGGTCGACATGCGCGTGGCAGTGCAGGGTGACGTCGTCGTCGAGTGCGTGCACGTGGGGGGTGCAAGAACAGGGCCGGCGGCTGGCACGCCCAGTGGTGAGTTGGGAGTGCCAGCCGGCACGACTTCCCCCTCTGAGTCCCGTCTGTCCCCTTCCCCTCCGCAGTCCGCCCCTGCCCAGAGCCCTTCTTCTTATTCTTCTCCGCACTCTGATGCCTCTGCGACAAGCACCGTGGCCCAGGCTGCGGATGGGGAGCAGGAGAAGGGCCGGCAGGAGAAGCGTCAGCAGGGACGTGGGCAGGGGCGCGAGGAGGAGAGGTGTGGTGCGGTGACGTCGTCGTCGGAGGAGATGATGTTCCAGGTTGCATTCCACACGTCGCTGGTGCAATCCAACGTGCTGCGGTTGAAGCGCGACGAGGTGGACGTGATGTGGGGCGCGGAGGAGAAGTTCAGCAGAGACTTTGTGGTGGA
>SZWC01017485.1:36562-51913 GCA_023375785.1 Penium margaritaceum | reverse complement strand
ACTCGGTGGGGCACGGGAGAGCGCAAGTCTCCGAGTCAAGGCCCTTGGCTGGCTTGGTGTGGAGCATGCTGACTACGGCGACAGAGTGGACGTGGCAAAGGCGGCGGTGCAAGAGGCGGGTGTGTTGAGGAGAGAGCCTACTGGTGACATACACATGGCCTGTGGCGGCCGACGGGGAGGAGATGGAAGGAGAGGAGGAGAGGCGAGGTACATGCCACAAGTTACAACGAGCGCTGGCGTGTAGTACGGCAAGTCCAGACGGACGCAACGACACATTGCCAACACCTCGCGAGTGCACAATGTCCATGCTTATGCGGTCAAGGGCAATGAAGGACAGCAAGCTGAGCTCAAGACCTGGGACAAAGAGGATATTGGTCAGAAAGACGTCACCGACAGGACCACGGAAACGAACGATGCCAACACCACGGACAGGGAATACCTGTCTGGAACCTGTCTGGACAGCGAAGACATCGCCTACAGGACCGAGCATACAAAAGGCCTCACGAGAGGCCGTCATGTGATGCGTGGCCCCGGAGTTGATGATCTAGGTCTCAACAGAGTCCCAGACCGGGGTCGCCAGATCACTAACGGTCACATGGCAGCAAGCAAGGGACACGGATGCGGTAGAAGAAGGCGCGAACCAAGACTTCCAATTGTCAAGCCACGCAATGTTGTTATGGAAAGGGGCAGAGAAGACCATGGGAGACGACGAGACAGACAGGGAAACGGGACACGACCGCAGCTGAGTCTTGGTCATGCAGGGCTTGGCAAGAGAGCAGGAGGTGATGCATTTCGTACTTCCTTGGGGAGGAGAGCGAGGAAGGCCGAGCTAGAGCGCGATGAACTGCTCCAGCTGACGCTCGTAGGAGGACGGCCCGGGAGTGTAGACTGAGTGCGGAGTGACAACACCTGAGCCCGGGTAGGAGGAGGACTATGCCGGAAAAGGAAACGGAGGCACCAAGGCCTACGAATGGTGTGGCTGCGGCGCTAGTGTTGACTGAACTGACGAAGAGACCGGAGTGGTGGAGCTGCTGGACGAGGCTGGGGCATCAGAGCCGGCGACAACGACGGCGGCTGAGGCGAGACATCGCTCCTGTTGGCGACGCATAGCGGCGATGACGCACGCCTCATCCGTCGGTAGTGGGCACATGTACCACCCGTGCCCGGGTTGGACACAGTTGTGGCAGATCGAGCCGCCAGCGCCGGACCCGGTCGACGGCTGTTTCTCATTCGGATGCAACCCTTGCCTTTCTTGTTCCAATGCTTCTTTCCCGACGATGATGAGGTAGGTGTGGCGGGGGAAGCGACGGCCACGAAGGCGACGGCAGGGGAGGCAAGAGCCTCCGTACGCTAGATTTGGGACTCCAGACAAGCTTCCTCAATCAGGACGGAAGAGCTCGTATACCCTGGGCACGAGGGTGCCCTGGCCCGCCATGGTGGAGAGGACATCGTGAGAGTAGTGTACAAAGATGTCCGCGTACGCATCAGTGGCACCGCGCTTGATGTTGAGGAGCATGGCCAGAGGGGGTGGCGCAGATGTGCCGAGGCGATGAAGGATGTCCTCCGTCCACTGCAAGTAGGCGGTGTCCGTCTTGGTCTCCCCATGTGCAAGGAGTTGAACTCCCGCAGCAAGCGGCTGGTTTCAGCCTCGCTGGATAGGCGATGGGGACGAGTGTGGATGTGCCATGCGGATGTAGGGTCTAGAGTGGCGCCAACGGCGAAGTTATCGAGGAAGGACTATAGGGCAAGGCAGGAAACCGGAGGCGCAACAGGGACTAGAGCACGTTCGGCACGACCAGCGTCATAGAACTGGTCAGCCAGGGTGGGGTGATACGGGAGGGTGTAATATGCCCACAGGCCCTCACCCTTTGCCCTGATCCGGAAGCTCAGCTCGTAGCTCCGGAACTGCTTGCCGGCCTGAAGCAGCCACGGCGGCATCTCAAAGTCCTTGTACCTGCGGCCGGTGTCCAAAGTGGGGCCAAGGACGGAGGTCATCGTCTGCCGCTGGCGCTGAGTGTGCTGTTACGTCAGGTAGTGCGTGGTAGGAGACACAAACAGGCTGGCATGCCCTGGAGGGATGAATGGTGGTGGCACACTCGTGGCAGTCTAGGAGGCCAATGGTTGTAGCGCTGAAAGCTGCTGCGTCAGGGCGACGAGCTTTTGCTGAAGGGCAGCTAGGGGGTCTGGGTTGCTGCCTACGACGCCAGAGGGCTACTGTTGCTGCTTATACTGCGGCTGCAATTGCTGCTTCTGCCGCTGCTGCTGCTATTGCTGCTGCTGTTGCTGATGCTGCCGTCGCTGTTGTTGCTGCTGTTGTNAATGGTGGTGGCACACTCGTGGCAGTCTAGGAGGCCAATGGTTGTAGCGCTGAAAGCTGCTGCGTCAGGGCGACGAGCTTTTGCTGAAGGGCAGCTAGGGGGTCTGGGTTGCTGCCTACGACGCCAGAGGGCTACTGTTGCTGCTTATACTGCGGCTGCAATTGCTGCTTCTGCCGCTGCTGCTGCTATTGCTGCTGCTGTTGCTGATGCTGCCGTCGCTGTTGTTGCTGCTGTTGTTTTTTCTGCTACTTCTGCTGCTACTGTAGTTGCTACTACTTCTGCAGCCGCAGCAAGAAAAGGGGGCTGGGGGTCCCCCCAACAGAGGAGGTCCCCTCCCCACCAGGGCTGCCAGCCATGGTTTGGTATCCCTTGGTTCCCTTTTTTTGCTGATGTCCGTAGTGACGTCAGCTTAGGGCGGTTGACGTCAGCAGTTGCCACCGCGTTGTCTATAGGACTACTATTGTGGATGACTCCATGTCCACCCTTTGGTTTTCTTCCCCCTATTTTTTTGCATTGATGACATCAACAATGATGTCAGTAGTGACGTCAGTTGCAGGTTGCTGACTTCAGCAACGGAGGTTGTTGGGACCGCTGCTACAACAGCTGCTACTGCTACTACTTCTACTGCTACAGTTGCTACTACTGCTTTTGCAGCAGCTGCTGTTGCTGATGATATAGCAGCAATAACTGTTGTTTTTACTGTTCTTGCTGCTGCTGCTACTGATGCTGCTGCTACTTTTGCTGCTACTGCAACAATTATTGCTGCTGGTGCTGCTGCTACTACTGGTGCTGTTGTTGTTGCTAGTGCTACTACAGTTGCAGCAGCTACTAGTGCTAATGGTGCTTCTACATGTGCTGCTATTACTACTACAGCTGTTGCTACTACTGTTGCTACTACTCCTGTTGCTGCTACAACTGCTGCTGCTACTGTTACGACTACTACTACTACTGATGCTGTTGCTGCAGTTGGAGCAGCAACTGCTGTTTCTACTACTGCGGGCTGCTGCGGGTTGCTATGGTTGCGATGGCTGCTACAGTATCTATGGTAGCTCCTACAACCGCGGCACAGAAGTTGGTGGGGTGGGGGATTTTGTTTCGTTTTTTTTTTCTTTTTCCTTTTGTCTGTCATAGCGCGCTCCATTGCTCGCGCTGGCCTGCGAGCTCGCTCTTTGCTGCGAGCAGCGGGCTCGCTACCCGTCGCCCGTCGCTAACGGCGAGCTGCGAGTAGCTACAGCCGCTGCTGGCTGTTGTAAGTAGCTGCTTGCTACTGCTGCTGCTGCAGTTGGCTGCTGTTACAGCTTGCTGCTGCGATTGATGAAGCCTGTAACTACTACTAATCGCTAGTGGAGCCATTGCTCGCTGCCGTTGTTGCTCGCTGCTGCTGCTGTCGCTTTTTCACGTTGCTGCTGCTGCTGCGGGCTGCTATTGCTGGCTGCCGCTGCTGCTTGCTGCTGCGGGCTACTGTTGCTGCGGGCTATTGTGAGCTGCTGCTGCTACCCGTTGCTACTGCTGCACGCAGCTACTGCTGGCTGCTGCTGCCACTACTCGCTGCCGTTGCCTGCGGCTGCCGCTGCTACAGGATGCTGTTGCTACTTGCTGGTGCTAGTCACTACACTTGGGTGACATTGCAGCGTGCGTTGTTGCCCGTAGGTGTCGGACGCGGCCTGCCGCTTACCTCCTTGCATCACGCATGGGAGTCAGTGCTACCGAAAAAAATTTCTGCAGTATTTCCCCTGGCCCAGTGGTCGTGGGAAAAAATCTGACACCGTCACCAGGCGGGTCAATGCTGCCGGAAAAAATCCAGCAGAATTTTCCCGTACACTCGCGTGTATGGGGGTCCGCCGGCGTTGTGTGGCACCTATATGTTAGTCTTCTGCTGCTGCTGCTAGCTCTGGCTCTGATACCAAGCTGAAAATCCTATGTAGTAGGTTTGGGCAGCAGCATTGTTGATGCAGCGTGCAGGCTTCCACGCTCGTTGCTTAAGTCTGCTGCCCCCTTAGTCTGCTGCTCTATATTCAAAGTCTGGAAGCTCAGGGTTTGTTACTCAGAAACGCGCACGCCAGTATTTGCGCCACAAAGCAACTGAAAACTATAAGTGATTGATTAGGAATGAGAAACAATAGGAGACCCCTCCAAGTTCTAGCTCCCCCTCACTAGTGTAGAACTTGTCACTCAGCTAACCAGCCAATCAGAAAATAGTCCTAGACCTAGTTTCTGACAAGGACAGTTTTCTCGGTGAGCCCTGCCAGACGCCCGACAGCCCAAAACCGCACGTCGTCTGTTTTGCCTGAAAACTGGACCATACCATAATACCAAAGCTCCAAACGCAGTCGTGTGGTCGGAGTTAGTTAGAGAAGTAGCAGCAAAGAGTTATGGCTGTCCCTAGCAGTGCCTATGATAGTTAGTGATGNAACAATAGGAGACCCCTCCAAGTTCTAGCTCCCCCTCACTAGTGTAGAACTTGTCACTCAGCTAACCAGCCAATCAGAAAATAGTCCTAGACCTAGTTTCTGACAAGGACAGTTTTCTCGGTGAGCCCTGCCAGACGCCCGACAGCCCAAAACCGCACGTCGTCTGTTTTGCCTGAAAACTGGACCATACCATAATACCAAAGCTCCAAACGCAGTCGTGTGGTCGGAGTTAGTTAGAGAAGTAGCAGCAAAGAGTTATGGCTGTCCCTGGCAGTGCCTATGATAGTGATGCCAAACAGGGCGACACTGTAGGAGACATGGACCCTAGGTACAGCGTGATGCTGCATACGCAACGCCACGACTAGGGACAGCGCTGGGTGCATGCAGAAAACATCTACAGTGGCAGTGACTGCCGGCTTTCCGCCCGCCAAGGACGCCTGCCGATGGAGCTGAGTGCGTTTCCAGAGGGAGGAGGCTTCATGGAATGGTAAATGGGCCTCAGCGTGTGTCGGCTCCACCAAGCAACACTCTAGTAGTGTCGAGTCTCGCCGTCAGTCATCTATACGCCGATGTACAGAAGCCTGGAGGACACGACAAAGTACCGTGAGAGATGCACGAAAACAAACAGTTGTGACAACCAGAGTGCTCTTGCCATTACGGAGAACTCAAGTGTCTTTCATGCTCGCACGAAGCACATTACGATTGAGCATCACTTTGTGTGTGATCTGAGGGAGCGACACGTGATCTCCATCATATGGGTCGGCAGTGACATGCAGCGTGCTGAGTTCTTAACAAAGGAACTGGCGCGAGAAATTTCTGGTGGCCATTTGTTCCGTTTCGTTTTGCCCCTTGCCTGATAGTGGTTGAGTGCGGGGTCTGTCTCTGCCTGTCTCACGACTGTTTTTGCACTTGTTGTTGCACACGTTTTAGTGCTGCACGTGTATTGACATGCGTACCATCAGGTTTTGGGGGAATGTTGTGATTCGTGACATTCATGTGGACCTGTACAGTTTACTATGACCACTCGGCCATGTCCATGCTCGTATAGATCCCCAAGGAGACACTTGGGGCACCAAACATGAGTCGTGTTTGGTGGCCCAAGTGACTCCTTGCTGCATTCTCTGTATGTATTCTCTTTCGGATGACCACGGTCGCCCCCTAAGGATTAGCACTCTGGAAATATGCAACTCCTCCCATATACTCAAGGGAAGGAGACATGATGCGGAGCACACCAGTGAGAATGCACAAGCCCAATAATCGTCCGCACCAAAGAGTCATAGAAAATCATGCAAAGGCCATGTGTGTGCCAGAGTGCAACCCTAGGTCTAACAGCAGCTTCATGACGCCAGAAGCTCCAGTCAAGGTAGGCTCGCATGACGCCTCCCCATGTAAGGCCATTGTCCTTTAATCTGTGCAGGTGTGTGCAAAGTGTGGAAGACAAGAGGGCATAGAGTTGTGAGTGGCCAATGAACTTCAACAGTTCCAGTTTTGAAGCACACAAGAAAAGTTGGCGCGAAATCGCCGATCGTGCCTTGCTCGCAAGGCATGAGCAGCGAGCTCCAGTTTCAGTTTTGACACGCCGACGCGTCAAAACTGAAACAGGAATTCGTTCACGGCAAATTGCAAGTTTCAAATTCGAAATTTTAATCCAAACTCAAGAGTTCGAGGTAATACCCCCTCGTTTTGGACCAAGAACAAGGGGGTGAGTTAAAAACAGAAATGAGCCTCCAGATCTTGAATTATTCACGTTTCACTACATGGATCATTGATAATGCTTGTATCTGTTGGCTTGTGTGACTTCCACCCGTCACGACTGACGTCGATGCATTATCCATATACCCACATTGGTGGTATATGATGGAGGAGGGCGTGACGACACGACGAGCCTCCGGAGTCTCTTGAGACTTCTCTAGCAGCTACTGTAGCGCCGGCGAGACGCGGTCGATGCGTTCCAATAGACCTGTTGGCTTCACCGGAGTTAGGAGAGTTTTCTCGGTGGGTTGAGACCCCCGCACCCGGTGGAATGTACCGGTGGGACGAGGAGACCCGATGGCTATACTAGTGCTTCCGATGTTCGGAAAACTGTTTTGGATATCTGGACGCTAATCTCGAGATTTTCTAGCCCTGCTCGTATTTTCTCGGCGGTCGAGATCCGGGCACTCGGGGAGCTGTTTTGGTGTATCATACCATAGCAAGCCATACCATACCATAGCAAGCCATACCATACCAACCATACCATACCAAGCCATACCATACAATACCATACCATACCATACCATACCATACCATACCATAGCATACCATATCATACCATACCATTCCATACCATACCATACCATACCATACCATACCATACCATACCATATCATACCATACCATACCAGACCATACCATACCATACCATACCATACCATACCTTACCATACCATACCATACCATACCATACCATACGATACCATACCATACCATACCATACCATACCATAGTATACCATACCATACCATACCATACTATACCATACCATACCATTCCATTCCATACCATACCATACCATACCATATCATACAATACCATACCATAGTAAACCTTACCATACCGTACCATACCATACCATACCATACCATACCATACGATACCATACCATACCATACCATACCATACCATAGTATACCATACCATACCATACCATACTATACCATACCATACCACACCATACCATACCATACCATACCATACCATGCCATACCATACCATACCATACCATACCATACCATACCATACCACACCATACCATACCATACCATACCATACTATACCATACCATACCATTCCATTCCATACCATACCATACCATACCATATCATACAATACCATACCATAGTAAACCTTACCATACCGTACCATACCATACCATAGCATACCATACTAGACCATATCATACCAACTCATACCATACCATACCATGCCATACCATAGCATATTATACCATACCATGCTATACCATATCATACCACACCAAACCATACAATACCATACCATAGAATACCATTCCATACTATGTGATACCATAACATACCATACCATACGATACCATACCATACCATACCATACCATATAATACCATACCATACAATACCATACCATACCCAACCATACCATACCATACCATACCATACCATACCACACCATACCATACCATACCATACCATACCATACCATACCATACCATACCATACCATACCATACCATACCATACCATACCATACCATACCATACCATACCATACCATCCCATCCCATACCATACGATACCATTTTGTCTCAGGGTACCAATGAGGTTGGACCACCACGGCCGCGGCACCATGGTCCACCGCGATGCGGCACTGATGTGGCATTTAGGCCAATTTTTCGCAAACCTGGACACACACTGTCCGAATCTAGGCCGGTGCTTGAGGAGGGGGGGGGGACGGGGGGGGAATGTACAAAATCCGGTTCAAGACTCGCGTGTACCCCCATAGAGATCAGTACGCCGTATATAGCCGCAATATGTGATGAGAGGATAATGTGGCTTTATCATGCTAAGGAATCCTTCATGAGCCAATCAAAGAACCTCGTTGGTTCATGAAGGGAGGCATCGACTAACGAGGCAGGCGTTGTTCTGATGCGCTGGAAGGCGGGNCCTGGCCTCCAGGTTTGTGATTATCCCCCCCCCATGTTTGTGTGACACTCACTACCGAGCGGACCTCGACGCGAGAAGACTCGACAAGTTGTCTCGCGTCGAGCCTCGCTTGACCCTGCCATGATACATCCCCACCCTTTCTTGTCTGCTGTTGTTTGACACTTAGGCTATGGCGAGGAGGCCTGCGCCTCCTAGGCAGCCGCTCCCGCACACCATGGCTCCCAGGAGAGCCATGAGCACCATGTCGTCGTCCGGACAGAGCTCCTCCATGCTCCCGTCCTCATCTTCCGCGGCAATGTCTTTGTGCTTTTGAACCCGGAGTTTGACCCCCCTCCGTCCCGACAGCTCCATGGCGACATGCTCACCCTCGCCTTGTCCCGCCACTGCCGCCCCGTCCCGATGCCGTCAATGAAGCCCGACTTTTTTTTGCGGGTCCTGCGGCATCATCCTCAGTGGCACGTGTGAGAGGATAAGGGGTCATTTAGGCAAGAACAATGGCAACGTCGGGACATGCAAGCACGTGCCACCTCTTGTCCCTGACGCCCTTGGCATGCCAATGTTTCCACGTCCTCCAAATGATTGGAAGCCAGTGGACGTGCATTTGTACAACGGATTGGGCAATTGCTGGGGCAAAACGTCAAAGCTAGTGTCATGTTACTAGCTGTTTGAGTCACGTCAGCTTGCGGAGGCGCTGGAGAGAGCCAGGGAACCAGCCGACAGTGATAACGACTTGTACGGCCTTGGAAGGCCCTCTGGTGTCGACGGTGGTGGCAGCGGGGATCTGTCGCAGCAACAACAAGATGAGCTTCGGCGTGCCAGAGACCTGCGTGATCAACGACAGCAGCAGCAGCAGTTGTAACCGCAAATGCAGCAGCACCAATGTGTCCGGCTGGTGGACATGAATAGGATGGCTGGCATGATCCAAACCAGCATTCGGCCTCATTGCGACAACGCGGTAAACGCACAGCTACAAGTCGCCATGGTCGAGCTCATGGCGTGTTCCACATTGCCCATTTCCTTCATGCGTGAGGCATTGTGGAACAAGGTCATCAACAAGGCTCGCGCAAGCAACGCCTCCTTCCACCTCCCTAGCCGCTCGACTGTGACGGACAACATTCTGCCCAAGATTGATGAGCGCCTTGAAGCAGAGGAAGCGCCGCTAAAGCAGGAGTGGGCAATTTACGGTGCAACCGTGGCAGTAGACGAGTGGTACGACCAGCAGCAGCGGCCAATCTACAATGCAATGGCCGTGAATGCGAAGGGAGCTTGCCACATCTTTTCCCGTGATGCAAGTGGTAGCGTCCGAAACTTCTCCCACGTCGCCATGATGATCGAGGACGCCATGAACAAGGTTGGGGAGCGACATGTGGTGAGCGTCGTGTGGAACAATGCAGTCGTCAACAAGAGGGAATTTCAGGACCTCAAAGGAAGTACCCGCGTGTGTTGTGGCAGGATTGTTGTGCGCATAACGTAGACCTTTGTATGAAGGACGTGTGCAAAACTGAATGGGATGCCTCCGTCGTGTCAAGGGCTGAGAAAGTTGTTGCCTTTTTCCGGAACAATGACATGCCTCGCACGCGGTTGAAGCAGCAGAGTGGAGGTCGTGTCCTTTTGCCATGTTGTGAGACTCGTTTTGTGTCAGGACACACAATGCTGCAACGCCTCATCGCCATGAGGCCATTCCTCCTCAATTTGGTCAATCATGCTGCATGGAAGGATATGGGAAAGCAGAGGGATGGCCTGTTCTGTGGGAGGAAGAAATTTGCGTGTAGTATTGTCCGTCAGCGTGTGTTTTGGCTTCAAGTGCGTCAGCTTCGTGACCTGCTAATCCCCTGTGTGATTGTTCTGCGCATTGCTGACAAGCCGGGTGGACAGGCGGGGGAAATCTATGAGGCATTGCTGGACTGCATGGCTGAGCTGAAGGCACTGGGGAACCTGCGGGGAAAGAAGCCTGCTAAGGTTGCTGCGGGTCATGTCAAGCATGCCATGGATCGGCTGAAAAGTTGCTGGACCAATGACATGAGTTGTCCTCTGTATGCCGCGGCACGACGTGTGCGTCCCACACATTATGGGAATGATATGGGGGATGATGTCAGCATGGTGCAAGCGTGGGCTGCCGCCATTGACTTCCTGGTGCCCGAGGCGAAGCAAACAGCTCTACAGGCTAAACTGGAGGCGTTCCAACTTGGGCATGTCACCGTGGACGTCATTCCACTGACAACAAAACGCCTCATTGACAAGGCATGCGAGGCTGTGGGATGGGTGGTGGCTGGCACACTGCCAACATACGAGTGGGCTTTGCTCCACCTTACTCATCTACCCACCTTGCGCGAGCTGGCCATGAAGCTTCTGTCACAGCCATGCGCCTCCTCCGACTGTGAGCGTGCCTTTTCTACACACAAGCTGATTCACATAGCTCAGCGCAACAGGCTCAGCGTCCGGACTCTGGAGATGCTGGTCCGGTGCAACGTGCGCCTCCGCCGCCTGTACAAGGCCCATGTCCGCCGCTACAAGACTGACTGGATGGCCAAGGACGATTCAGACTCGAAGGAGGATGGTGCGCTGGTGGAAGATGTTCAGGAGGAGGAGGCTACAGAGGGAGAGGAGGAAAGCGACGTGATGGAGGAGGAGGAGGAGGTGTTTGTGGATGGTGAGGATGAGGAGGAGGGTGAGAAGGAAGGGGAGCAACAGCAGCAGCAGAAGCAAGAAAAGGGCAAGCGTGCAGCAGCAGATGAGCCAGCGTCCTTTGCCAGGGCCATTCGCACAAGGGCTGACGTTGAGGATGTGGCATCTGGCGGTAATCCCCATGAGCGTGACAAGGAGGTGGTAGATTCAGGAGTGGGAGAAGGAGTGGAGGAGGAAGGTGGTGCTGGAGAGGGTGCAGAAGAGGAAGGTGGGGAGAATGAGAAGGAAGGTGGTGCTGGGGAGGGCACTTCTGAGGATGGTGCTAGAACTGATGGAGGTGCTGGCACTATAGCTGCTGATGTTGCTAATGCAAATGTAGGTGGAGATGGTGCAGGAACTTCTTCTGATGTCGTTAGTTCAGGTGTAACTGCCAATGCCAGCACGTCTAGTCCTGCATTATGCAGCATGCCAGGTGGTGGCTCCGCCATTGGAATTGTTGCAGGGGATGTTCCAGATGTTGAATCTACGGGTCGTACAAAATGGGTTGTTTCTCAGTCTAACAAGGCAAAGAAGAAGGCAGCTGCTGCCACTACCAAAGCTGTTGGCGTGGCTGAGAGTAGTAAGAAGGTAGGGAAGAAGCCGAGGCATGGTGGGCATTAATGGGATAGCAAATGAGTAGGGGAATGTGGGGCATTAGGCGCTGAGGGAAGGGGTAAGGGTTGTGGCTGAAGCAGCCTTTTCTGTGATATTGTCATTCAACACTTCCTGCTGCAATCTGACATGTGAACTCCTCAAACGTTGTTGTCTATCCTCTTCTATACCTGTTCAGCATGCACATGTATATTGATCCTAGCTTTGCAATTCTTTCTTCATAGTGAGAATGTAATCAAATGAGCCCTTACTGAGTTCACTAATGTATGCACAAATTGTCATAGTATACCATGGAAAAGTACAACTCCAAAAAAGCTCTTTTGTCTCAGTAGAATGTTGAAAACCACAACTATACTTGAAGTATGATTTTGCCTATCCCTGGCCCCCACCCCCCACCACCCCCCTCCCGCTGGGCCGAGGTGGACGATGTCCCTGTGGACCACATCGATGTGCTGCTGTGCACATCGATGTGCCGTGGTTCGAGGTGGGCACGTCAACATGGATACGATACCATGTTTCACCATGCCATACAAAACCATACCATACCATACCATATCAACCAATCTATACAATACCATACCTTACTTTCACCATACTATTACCATACCATACCATACCATACCATACCATGCCATACCATACCATACCATACCATACCATACCATACCATACAATATCATACAATACCATACCGTACCATACCATAAGATACCATGTCATACCATACCATAGCATACCATACCATATCATATCAAACCATGCAATACCATATCACACCATACCATACCATACCATACCATACCATACCATACCATACCAAACAACACCATACCTCACCATACAACACCATACCATACCATACCATACCATACCATACCATACCATACCATACCATACCATATCATGCCACACCATACCATACCATACCAAACCATACCGTACTATACCATACCATACCATACCATACCATAGCATACCATACCATACCATACCATACCTTACCGTACCATACCATACCTAACTATACCATACCATACCAGACCATGACATACCATGCAAAACCAGACCATACTATACCGAATCATACCAAACCATATCATACCATACCATACCTACCATACCATTCCAAACCATACAATACCATACCATACCATACTATACTATACCATACAAAAGCAAACCATACCATACCATACCATACGATATCATGCCACATGATGCCATACAATAACATACCATACCATACTATACCAGACCATACAATAATAAACCATACTATACCATACCATACCATACCATACCATACCATACCATACCATACCATACCAGACCATACTATACCATACCATACCATACCATACCATACCATACCATACCATACCATACCATACCATACCATACCATACCATACCATACCATACCATACCATACCATACTATACTATACCAAACCATACCATACCATACCATAGCATACCATACCATACCATACCATACCATACCAGACCATACTATACCATACCATACCATACCATACCATACCAGACCATACTATACCATACCATACCATACCATACCATACCAGACCATACTATACCATACCATACCATACCATACCATACCAGACCATACTATACCATACCATACCATACCATACCATACCAGACCATACTATACCATACCATACCATACCATACCATACCAGACCATACTATACCATACCATACCATACCATACCATACCAGACCATACTATACCATACCATACCATACCATACCATACCAGACCATACTATACCATACCATACCATACCATACCATACCAGACCATACTATACCATACCATACCATACCATACCATACCAGACCATACTATACCATACCATACCATACCATACCATACCAGACCATACTATACCATACCATACCATACCATACCATACCAGACCATACTATACCATACCATACCATACCATACCATACCAGACCATACTATACCATACCATACCATACCATACCATACCAGACCATACTATACCATACCATACCATACCATACCATACCAGACCATACTATACCATACCATACCATACCATACCATACCAGACCATACTATACCATACCATACCATACCATACCATACCAGACCATACTATACCATACCATACCATACCATACCATACCAGACCATACTATACCATACCATACCATACCATACCATACCAGACCATACTATACCATACCATACCATACCATACCATAGCATACCATACCATACCATACCATACCATACCATACCATACCATACCATACCAAACCATACCATAGCATACCAAACCATACCATACCATACCATATCATACCATACGATATCATACTACACCATATCATACTATACCATACCATAACAAACCAAATCATACAAAACAACACCAAAAAATATCATAACATACCATCCCATACCATATCATACCATACCATACGATACCATACTTTACTATACCGTACCATACCATACCTACCAAATCATACTAAATCATACCATACCATATCATAGTATATCATACCAAACTATACCATACCATACCATACTATTACCATACCATAACATACCATACCATACCATACCATACAATACCATCCAATACCATACCATACCATACCATATCATAGTATATCATACCAAACTATACCATACCATACCATACTATTACCATACCATAACATACCATACCATACCATACCATACAATACCATCCAATACCATACCATACCATACCGTACCATACCATACCATACCATACCAAACCATACAATAACATACCATAGAGTACCATAAAATACCATGCCATACCATACCATACCATATCATACCATACCATACCATACCATTGTTGGAAAAGGGGTCATCCGGCTCAATTTCAGGTCCACAGGAGCAAGTTCCGTGAAAATACCAGATGCCTGATCTGAACGTCGATCCGTCTTCATTATATGAAAGATCAGGTGGCAAATTGATTTTAGTCCAAGTTTCAAGCCGATCCAACGGTCGGATTGGGACAGATGAACGTTCAATGTTTTTTAGGTCATAGAGTGCCGATGTCTGGATGACCATGGGTGATGGCTCCTTTCCTTAGCATGAGAAAAGAAAAAGGCAAGACGTCCAGGGTCAATACCTGATGGGAGAAATATCCAAAAGTGCCTAGATTCTTGGATTCTCTTGTCAGAGTGTGCTGACAAGGAAAAAGGTACCTCTCCTTACTTTTAGGTGAGGTGAGATTCTTGTGTGCTAGCCATGGACACATGGCGATTCTCCATGGGATTTTGGGTTATGTGACGACTAGGAGTGTGTCATGAGAGCATTTTATAGCTCTTTAGGTCGTGTGTGAGTGGTCAGCCTGATTGCTAGGCTGTTTTCCTCTCTTGTGTGAGATTATGGACTTTAGTGTGTGAGCCTTAGCCCCCATGGCTAAGTGGTGTGGCTCGTGAGAGGGTTGACTTGCCCAAGCTCTAGTTCTATATGTACTCCATCATTTTGAGTCATTTCAAAACCATTTGTTAGCACAATGGTTGCCCTTTCAGTCCCACATGTTTTGCTGCACCAAGGCTCCCTCTCTCCTCTAGTTGCAACACTTGGTATCAAAGCCAAGTTCTGCCAGTTCTAGACAACGCA
>SZWC01017484.1:28933-43680 GCA_023375785.1 Penium margaritaceum | reverse complement strand
GTGAAGTTCAGGTCGTCTGGGTCGACACTCGTCAACAGCGTGCAGACTTTCTCACCAAAGCGCTCAGCAGTGGAATGTTCAAAGCGGCCGTGCATGCTGTTGGCTTGCTGCGCTCTCGTGACACCGTCGGTTGATGTGACCCCTGTGCTATTCACCTCGTTCCATGTTTTGTATGTGTGAGGCATGTTCGCCTGTGGGTCATGGGGGAGTGTTGGTTATTGTCACAAACACACGCAAGTGCCCTCTTGTCTCCATTCATACACACACCTCACCACTGCAGGTGATTGATCTGGATTAAGGCTCCCTGGTGCAAGACTGTGGTGCAGCATGAAGAACACAGAGGATGTGCCTCCCTCAAGCTGCTAAGTTGTGGTTTCAGCACCAGTCTTGTCACATGCCTTAGTTTAGTAATACACTCATATACTAAAAGGGGATACAACTTGTGGGAATGCATGCTTGTTAGTTGATTGCATGCTTGCATGTTCCTAGAGTGGTGAACCGGGTTGCTGATCCCTCGGGACCACACGTTCGGCTAATGCCGACGTGTGAGAAACCGCCTGGAGCTCGTTCGCTCCAGGGTCAGGTTCGATCCCTGGGTGGCGTCCGGGCCCCACGACGATTGTCTCGCGTGGGTGGCCCGGTCGACCGGCACTCACCACCTCGCTCACACTCACTCTCGCTAGTCAAGCTGTGACTCTTCACTACACTTTCTAAGTCGTGAGCGTTCCCCGATCCATGGCGTACGTTGTTGCTTGTCACCTGCTTTCTTGCTAGCCCAGCAACTACGCCTACCTACATTTACACCCTTCGCAAGATTGAGGGACAATCGTCATCAACGACCCAGAGTAGGGAGACTCGAATATTTCGAGTCTCCGGAGGCTCATTTCTGTTTTCAACCAAACCCCTGGTTTTGGGACCCAAACCGGGGGAATTACCTTGAACTCGTGTGTTGGCACGAGTTATTCCGTTTGTTTTATGTCAAAGTTCGTTGCAAACAAACTTTGAGTTTCGTTTTGTCGTCCTGGCGCGAAATCGTCGCGTGCGAGGCACGCTGGCGATTTCGCGCCAGCAAATTAGACCTCACCCTCGCTCCCCCTATCCCTCGTCCTTTCTTGCTCGTTTGCAAGGAGGGCAAGGGGGGGCAAGGGCACGAGGCCACGAGGCCTCGCCCTCGAGGCCCTCGTGGCCTATCAGCCGCCGATCGGGCTGAGGCCGCGATCGGTGGCTGGTGGCTGGCCGGCTGGTGGCCGGCCGGTCACTTGGCCGGCCACCGGCCGTCCAGCCGGCCGGCAGCGAGCTGGTCGGCGGCCAGCAAAGTGCTGGCCGCCGGCCAGCCCTCGCTGACGCGAGGGGTGGTGCGCAACCACCCCTCGCTTCAGCGAGGTGGGAGGGCCGAACCGGCCCTCCCGCTACATTCCTCCCCAGTTATTATGAACCGTCCCGGTTCATGAACAGCAAGTAGGATTGTCAGTCAGTGAGTCATCAACATTGTGAAAAAAAACTAATAATTTCAATCACCGGCTAAACATGAACACGTGCGTAGTACTTAGACCTAAGCTGCAGCTTGTAGGTCAGCACAGCTAGCGGCCTCCCCCCTTTAGGCTGGAGGGTCCGCGCGACAACCATGTTGGGCGTCCCCAACCTCCTATTGTCGCTGTCCATGAATGTTGCCCTGTGGGAATGTTGTTCACTTTTCTCGCGTTTAGGTGGTACCTCCTGCCACGCGTCGATCTGTGCCAGCTGTAAGCTCGCTCTAGTACTCGTTGACCACCCTTGTGGGCAACCGAGATTCGGGCTCCCATGAATTATGTTCAGGTCCACGACCGGCCCAATGAACGAGGTACTCCTTGACAACGCGCGGCCGAAGAGTACGCTCTCGGTGCTGGAGTAGGCGCAGGACCTCGTATTGGCCGTCGGCAGCCAGGACTGCTGGTGGTGGCTGAACGGTTCCTTCTGCCGTGTACGGAGCCAGCAGGCTCACATGAAACACGTCATGTATCTTCATACTCGGCGGAAGTAGCAATCGGTATGCCATTGGCCCGATGCGTGCCACAATGGGAAACAACCCAATCCACTTCGGTAGAAGTTTTCTTGCCCCTAACGAGTTCAACCGAAGGTTGAAGGTGACCCTTCAACCTTAGTGCTAAGCATCACTTTGTCACCGATGTCAGACGACACCTCCCGGCGACCTTTGTCGGCATATGCCTTTTGTCACTGCCGAGCTGCTTGAAGGTGAACCTTCGCCTCCTGTAACAAGGAGTCGATGCACTCGGCAAAGGCTTGAGCGGAAGGAACCTGCCCTCCTGTACTCCCACTCTTCACCAATGAAGAGGGTACCACTAGATGTCGACCACTGTTCAACACGAACGGTGTGAACTGTGTGGACTCGTTCACCGAGTTGTTCACCNCGCAACGGCAAGCCGTGGTACTTTACGACACCCTCAAAGAAGAGACGAGCGGTCTCCTCTGCGTTCACGTCAATGGTTGTAGGAATGAAGTGTGTCATCTTCGTCAAAAGATCCACAACCACTAGTATTGCATCATGGCCACGGGCCGTGTCCGGAAGACCAGTAATGAAGTCCATGCTGACGCACTCCCGTGGAGTCCCAGGAATGGGAAGCTGCTGGAGGAGTCCCGCAGGCTTCTTGTTACTAGCCTTATTCTGAAGACATGGGTCGCATGTCATGCAATACTTACAGACATCGACACTCCACCCTGGCCACCAATAATGGTCTGAGAGTGCCTGTCCGGTCTTTCGGGGTGCCACGTGACCTGCGACCGGCGGGTCGTGGAACTGGGAGATAATCTTTGCTCAAAGGTCTCCCGAGTTTGGCACAACAACTTGTTCTCCGTGCCAGAAGATTCCTGCGGCCTCCACCAAGCCGTACTTGTCCAGATTTTGAGAGCCTTTAGACCAAGAATCGACACAGTATCCCATCCGGATCCTGTTTACAGAACCGTTGTAATGGATAATCTCTCGTGGTGGTTGCCGTAGAGGTGTAGGGGGATCTGGTGGTTGTACGGATGTTGTTGCAATGGCCATGAAACACCCACTGACCTCGGTGGTTGCTTTAATTTCCACAGGCTGTCGGCTTAGTGGATCGGCCACATTGATGCGTCCTGGCCGATATTCCCATGTGAACGAGAATCGACTCAGGTATTCGCTCCAACGTGTCTGTCGTCTTGACAGGTTCGGTTGCGTTTGGAAAAACACCAATGGATTATGGTCGGTCACGACCGTCACACCCCCTTCAGCACCCTCGAGGTAGCAACGCCACATCCTGAAAGCGTGTACTACTGCAAGGAGCTCTTGATCCCCAGTCGTGTACCGCGTTTCCGCGGGGATGAGCTTTCGGCTCTCATACGCAACTGAGTGACCATTATGCATGAGGACGGCTCCAAGTCCTACTACCGACGCATCACATCGAACCTCCCACGGTTGCGATGGATCTGGAAGAGCTAGGACGGGCGCTGTGGATAGAAGCTCTTTTACCTTGAGAAAAGCGTTCTCGTAATCAGATGTCCATTCCCAACGCACGTCTTTTCGCGTGAGCTTTGTTAGCGGTGCTACCAGGGTCAAATACCCTTGCATAAACCGTCAAAAGAAGTTTGCAAGGCCGAGGAAAGACCGAATCTGCCCAACATTTTTGGGGCATGGCCAGTCCACAACGGCTTAGACTTTTCGTGGGTCAACACGGATGCCGTCCTTGCCGACGATGTGTCCGAGGTATTCGAGGTCATCTTGTGCAAACTTGCACTTGCTCACTTTCGCAGAAAACTTCTGTTCCCGAAGGATTGTGAGAACTTCGTGCAGATGTTCTATGTGCTCTTCCATGGATTTGGAGAAAACCAGGATGTCATCCAGGTAAACCAAGACAAACTGGCCAAGCTGCTTGGCGAACGTTCAGTTCACTTCTCCTAGGAAGGTTGCCGGGGCATTTGTAAGCCCGAAGCATAACACTCGGAACTGATAGTGTCCCATGTGTGTTCGAAACTCGGTTTTGGGCACATCTTCTTCCGTGATGCAGATTTGATGGTACGCTTGAGACAAATCCAAGGACGAAAACACTTTTGCGCCTTGGAGTTGGTCAAAAAGGTCCTCAATCCGCGGTAAAGGGGAATCGATTTTTCATTGTCAGCTTGTTCAACGCCCGGTAATCCACGCACATGCGTAAACCACCGTCCTTCTTGTTCACAAAAAGGATCGGCGCACAGTACGGCGAGCTACTTGGCTCGATCCATCCTTTTGCAAGGTACTCTTTGATTTGACGTTCGGCCTCTCGCCTTTCTGCTGGACTAAGGCGATACATGGGTCTGAATGGAGGAGTCGTCTTTGGTTGCAGCGGAATCGTGTGGCCCATGTGTCTTTCTGGTGGAAGCCTTGCCGGTGGGTCTTGGAATACATCCGAGAACTCCGCCAATAGAGATCTGATCTCTTGTGGTGTGTCTTACGTCACGTCGTCCTCCACTTTCTGTAGCTGAGCCAAGAAGTATCGACAACCTTGTCGAATACGTCTCTTGACCTGCATTGCAGACAAACTGGCATGGGTCGGTGATAATCCGTACTCGGAATCAACGTAACGCGGCGTTGTCCTTTTTTGAGGATCAAACGCTTTGATTCAAAGTACATTAGAGTCTTGTTGTCACGGAGCCAGGGATCGCCTAGCACCACGTCAAACGGGTCAAGAAGGTTGAGTACCTTCAACGTGACACTCCGTGTGTACCCTTGAATACAAATATTTGCTTTACAAGTACCGATCACGGGTACCGTACGGTTGTCACCGACAACAACTGCGCCATTCGATGGCCCGTGCTTCAGGCCAACTTGACGGGTAAAGCCAAGGCTAACAAAAGAGTCGTCCACTCCACTGTCAGCAAGTACGTTCACGGGAGCACCAGCTAGGTGTCCTTTGAACTGCATCGTCATGTTGCCCGCACTCTTCCGAGTGAACAGACTCGACCACGGTAAGCCGAGCTTGTGATGAACACGGAATCTCTACGACGGGTGTCGCAACTCCCATGATTCACCCACTCGAGTCCACATCTTGTGGGCACGTGTGAATTCGGCCAGCACCTTCCAGTCTTTTAACTTCACTAGGTCGAAATCGTCGATTAAAGGTACTGTGAATGTGATTGAGCTCATCGCTTTGAGGGCGTTTGTTTCAATCACTATGTTACACAACTCTTGCACAGTGGTTGGTGTCGCCACCACTAAGAAGGTTCGATCATGCATCTCGTCTGGTGATGCGATGTTTAGTGGGCAATGTCGATCAGCAAGTGCAGAATGAGGTTCAATGAGAGGGGAGAAGACAACAGAGAAATTTGAACTCGTCAAAAACTCAAATTGTTTAACATCCTCGTCAAAAAACATGAACTCACACTCGTGATCCAGTTCTACCCCTCAGTGGTCCCCACTGACGTCACTCAGGGGTGGGGAAAACCCGCCCCACGGCCCTGTCCGTTACCACGGCCGGGCCCATTGCCGCGACCGCGACCCTGTCTACGGTCTTTTCCGCGGCCTCCTCCTGCACCATCCCCACGAGGTGCTGCTGCTGTAGCTAGCGTCGCGGCTTCTTGACCACCACCAGCAGCCTCAAGGCACTGAGCCCTAAAGTGGCCCGGCTGCATGCAGTTGTGGCACAGCCCTTCACGGAAGGCTGCGTTGCAACAACAAGCGCAGCCGCAAATGACGTTGCGCCGCCGTCGTTCTCGCGGCTGCGCTTGTTGTTGGGACCCTTGTGTAAGCCGGGCAGTGCCAACGGCACTGATTACGGCTTGTGGCTTCCTTGAATGTCCAAGATGACTGTGGATTTGGAATCTACAGGAAAAACCGTGCAAGATCGACCCAAGAACGGGGTCGATCCATCAAGAATTCAGGAAGATACGCTCGGCCAAAGGTTGGACCGGCCGAGGGGAAAAAGGTGACGGGAAATCATCCCCAAAGACTGAGACTCGACCCTCGGAAGACCCAACAAAGCCGAAGCGCACCTTGGGGCCCGGATATTCAATGATTCAAGGATCATTGAGGGCCAAGGGCGCTTCGGAATGGCGCCCCGGTGTGTTATTACCAGAAAGGGCGCTTGGGGCGGCCGTCACCGCCGCTAGTGGTGCTGCCAGCGGCAGATTGCCGTGGTTCACGGAAACGGCCATATCTCGGCCGTTCCTCCACGGAATGATGCAATTCTTAGTGCATTGGAAAGCTGGGAAGATGAGCTACGTGATGCTGGAGCAATAAAGCTCATCCCAGGTCCATACGGAGCCGCGCACGGCTCGGCGACCTCGGGTCGCCTAGGATGTGTCATCATGTACATATAGTCTTGTATGTTGACACTTGGATAACAAGTACAGTTTACTCCCACTGTGCCACACGTGTTCCCGTGCTCCCCCAAGACAACCCTACGCTTCCGCAACACCGGGTTGGTGTGCATCGGCCTCCCCTTGGTCGCCGTTGCCGCCGGTTGGTGCCTACACCATCCGGTTGAGGCTAGCACACCGAGCCCGGTTCACACTTGGTATCAGAGCCACCCTTAGCTCAGGGGCACAATCATCTACGTGGCAACCTCTCCTGGTCAGCGTAGACCAGCACGCATCTTGTCTCTTTGGCGGATTCGTGCCCAAGGCCAACCACGTACTCCGGTGACAAGGCGGTAGCCGGAGGACCCGTTGAGGAAGAAGTTGTACCGGACGTGAACATGACTTCAACCGGCTCGTCCTCGTTGGCCGCGGCGTTTGACGCGCAAGGCGAAGTAACAGCAGCCGTAGCATTGCAGAAGTTGCTCGCCAATATGCAGGCCAAGATGGACTTGTTGGAGAAGCAAAATGCGTACCTCAATGAAGAGCTCGCGAAGCGTCCAGTGCCAACACCAGTGGCAGTTGCCACCGCAAACGTACCTGCGGTGGGCGTCCCGAGCCCGCCCAAGCCGGAGCCATTTGACCCATCGAAGAAGGATGGGCCAGCTCCGCACGCTTGGATACTCGGACTGGAATTGTACTTCACCGCCATCGGCGTGGATGCCTCAAGGTACGAGGCGCGCCGCGACTATGCCGTGACCCTATTGAGAGGGGCATCGTTGGATTGGTGGGCCAATGTGATGCGGTCCAATCCACACGGCAGTGGAGCAGCAATGGTCGCCGGCATTGCGGCCGCGACCGGAATCTCAACCCCATGGACTCCAACGTGCAGCAGTGGCGACCCTACCCTGAAATGGCCGACCTCGTGGAAGGAGTTCACGGAGTCGTTCATCAAGCGCTTCACCGTGGGTGATGTGAGGAACAACGCACGTGCCAAGCTGCGTCGACTTCGCCAAATCGGCAGCGTCGCCGAATACACCCGCAGGTTTTGTGAGATCGTCGCCAACTGTGGCTTCGACTCCCACGAATTGTGCTTCCACTACAGCAACGGCCTCAAGAACGACGCCCGTGCTGTGACGGTGATGCACGACCTCAACGACGACCTGTCGGCAATGATTGCAGCAGCCGAACGGTACGATTCGCGCGTGCAACAGGCTCATGCCAACAGCCACAACTCTTTTGGTGGTGGTTATGGCAAGCGGACCGAGAGCGACATCACACCCATGGAGATCGGAGCGTTACAACAGCGCAAGTGCTACAACTGTGGCAAGCTTGGCCACATTGCGCGTGACTGTCGGAGTCCAAAAAAGGGCGACGGCAAGGGTAAGCGGCAAGGGAAGGGGAAGCAAGCCACGAAGGAAGCAGATAAAGCAACAAAGGAGTCGGGAAANGCAATTAAGGGGGTTTCCGAGGTCAAGGCATGGGACGCGGGGTATGAGGTGGAGCAGCCCGCACTTCTCTTGGAGGCGCGAGTGAAAGGCGTCAAGGGGAAGGTGGGGAGCCTGCTGGATTGTGGCGCGAGCCACAGCTTTGTGAGCATGGAGTGTGCTCGAAAGTGGGGCCTTGCGCTCATGAGCAAGAAGCGGACCGCTAACCAAGTGGACGGCACGATTGAAGTGGGGTACCTGGCCCGTCCCCTCTCCATTCGCGTGGGGAAGCTTCGCATAACGACCGTATACCGGGTGTGCCCGATGAAGGATTACGATGTGATCCTCGGTCATGACTTCCTCCACAAGTACAACCCCGTCGTCAATTGGGAAGCGCGCACCGTCTCAGTCAAGCTCGGAGACAAGGAGTATCCCCTGCCTATGTGGTCCGAGGAAGAGGCCGCGGAGGAGGAAACTTGCGAGAGGGAAGCGCCGCAGCAGTCGGTGCCTCGCAAGGAGGAATCGGCGCCTATGATGCTGAATTTGGTGCAGCTCAAGCGCGCGATTCGGAAAAAGGAGCAGATTTTTCTGGCGTTCGTGCGAGACGTGGAGGACGATTTCGACGAACCAGAGGACATGGCGCCTGCTGTGGCGCATGGGGCGACTCGTAAGCAGCCGGGGGCCCAAGGCAAGTTTGCCGCGGTGCCCGAGGGGCTTCGGAAGGTGTGTACGGAGTTTGAGGACGTGTTCCCCGACACCCTCCCGGCGGGTCTGCCACCAAAGCGGGACGTGGACCATCGCATCGACCTCAAACCTGGAGCGCGCCCGCCTGTTCGTGCAACGTACCGCATGAGCGACGCGCATCTGCAGGAGCTCAAGAAGCAGCTGACCGAGATGACGGAACAGGGTTTCATCCGCCCATCCTCGTCTCCTTACGCTGCACCTGTCTTGTTTGTGCAGAAAAAGACGGGGGAGATGCGCATGTGCGTGGACTACCGGGCGTTGAACGAGTTGACCATCAAGAACCGGTACCCGCTCCCATGAGCTGAGGAGCTTTTTGACCAGCTCCGTGTGGCTCGCTTCTTCACAAAGATCGACCTCCGTTCCGGCTACCACCAGATCCGCATTGCAGCAGATGATGTGGAAAAGACGGCCTTCCGCACCCGCTATGGTCACTACGAGTTCCTCGTGATGCCTTTCGGGTTGACCAATGCGCCGGCCACCTTCATGGCGGCGATGAACAACATCTTCAGGTCGTACTTGGACGACTTCGTGGTGGTGTACCTCGACGACATCTTGGTGTATAGCAGGACGGCGGAGGAGCACGAGGAGCATGTGAAGAAGGTCCTCAAAATTTTGCGGAAGGAGAATTTTTTTGCAAAACTCTCTAAGTGTGAGTTCGCGGTGGGGAAAGTTGAATTCCTTGGACACATAATTGGCAATGGACAGATTGCCATGGACCCGCGCAAGGTGTCGGCCGTGCAAGAGTGGCCGAAGTTGCGTAGTGTGCACGATGTGCAAGTGTTCCTTGGGTTTTGCAACTACTACCGCAGGTTTATCCTTGGCTATGCGAGAGTGTCAGCGCCACTCTCCAATCTCACTCGCAAGGATCGCGAGTGGAGTTGGGGAGTTAGCGAACTAGAAGCCTTTGAGAATCTCAAACGGGCTCTGACCTCCGCGCCGGCCTTGCACTTGGCTGATAGCGGCCGTGAGTTTGAAATGGCGACGGATGCATCGGACCTGGCCATTGGTGGAATCCTTTTGCAGGACTTTGGCAACGGGTCGCAGCCGGTCGCCTACTACTCGCGCAAGTTGCGTGGGGCGGAGCTGAACTATGCCACCCATGACAAGGAGATGCTCGCCGTGGTCGCAGCCTTCAAGAACTGGCAGTGCTACCTCGAGGCGCAGAAGTGCACGGTCTACACCGACCACCACGCGTTGAAGTACTTCAAGACGCAGCCGAACCTGAGTCGGCGGCAAGCACGTTGGGTGGAGTACCTCGAGTCGCACTTCGACTACGAGATCGTGTACCGGCCGGGTCGCATCAACCCAGCCGACGCACTCTCACGGTGACCGGACCTGATGATGCGGGTCGCGTCTCTCACCATCCACGAGGATACCTTCCTTGTGAAGCTCTTCCCGGAGGGATACGAGGCGCATGGGGAGTATGACGCTCGGAGATTTTTCTTCGAGGCGCCGTATTGGCGACGGCGCGGCACGCAACAGGTGGTGGTTCCCGCGGTGCCCGCACTTCGGCAGCTGATTTTGGAGGAATGCCATGACAGTGGCCCGAGTGGTCACTTCTCCGTCGACAAAACCTTGAAGACGGTGGCTCGCTTCTTTTGGTGGCCAACCATGTCGTCGGAGGTGGCTGAATTCTGCCGGAGTTTTGACGTGTGCCAACGCCACAAGGCGAGGAGGACAAAGACCCCGGGTCTCCTCCAACCCTTGCCCATCCCCGAGCAGCCGTGGCAGGACATCTCCATGGATTTCATCACGGGTTTGCCCACGACAGCGGCAGGCCACAATGCGGTGTTGGTGGTGGTGGATCGCTTTAGCAAGATGTCGCACTTCATTGCGACACGTGATACGGTGAGCGCGGAAGGCACGGCTCGGCTGTTCCTCGAGCACGTGGTACGTCTTCATGGCGTGCCACGGTCCATTGTGAGCGACCGTGACCCGCGTTTCACAAGCAAGTTCTGGCGAGAACTCATGGAGCGGTACGGCAGCAAGGTGCAGCTGTCGACCAGTTTTCATCCCCAAACTGACGGGCAAACGGAGCGGACAAACCAGACGTTGGAGCAGCTCCTCCGTACAGTGGGTGATCCGGATGAGACGACGTGGGACCAGCGATTGCCGGTCGCTGAACTGGCGTACAACTCTGCCACGTCCGCCTCCACCGGCAAGGCGCCATTTGAGGTGGTGAACGGGACGGTGCCCGCCACGCCCCTCAGTTTGCACGTCGCAAGCAACCTGCCCGCGGTGGAGTCTACCGCACGCGACTTCAAGCAGATTTGGGCGGCGACGCGACATGCATTAACGAAGGCGCAAGAGCAGCAGAAAGTACAAGCGGACCGCCGACGCGCAGACGCAACGTTCAAGGTCGTTGATCGCGTGCTTCTCAACAGCGCGCATGTCAAGCTTCGCGGGGTCCGGTCGGACAAGTTGAAACCCCGATGGCTTGGTCCGTTCGAGGTGCTCGAAATGCGGACACCCGTGGTGGTGCGATTGGCTCTCCCGCCTTCCATACCAATCCACGACGTGTTCCACATCTCCAAACTCAAGCTCTACCATGATCCAGCTGAGCATTTTCCTGGCCGCAGCTGTGAGCCTCCCCCTCCAGTGGTGATCGAGGGCGAGCAAGAGTTTGAGGTGGAGGCCATCCTGGACCACCGTCGTCGTGGCCGTGGATGGGAGTACCTGGTCAAGTGGAGGGGCTACGACGCAGCCCACAACTCATGGGAGCCGGCCCGCAACTTCAATGTTGGCGGGGTGAATGCCATCCTCCGGGACTATCAAGAGCGAACCGGGACGGCTCGCTCCTAAAGGGGGGGTAGTGTAAGCCGGGCAGTGCCAACAGCACTGATTACGGCTTGTGGCTTCCTTGAATGTCCAAGATGACTGTGGATTTGGAATCTACAGGAAAAACCGTGCAAGATCGACCCAAGAACGGGGTCGATCCATCAAGAATTCAGGAAGATACGCCCGGCCAAAGGTTGGACCAGCCGAGGGAAAAAAGGTGACGGGAAATCATCCCCAAAGACTGAGGCTCGACCCTCGGAAGACCCAACAAAGCCGAAGCGCACCTTGGGGCCTGGATAGTCAATGAGTCAAGGATCATTGAGGGCCAAGGGCGCTTCGGAATGGCGCCCCTGTGTGTTATTACCAGAAAGGGCGCTTCGGGCGGCCGTCACCGCCGCTAGTGGTGCTGCCAGCGGCAGATTGCCATGGTTCACGGAAACGGCCATATCTCGGCCGTTCCTCCACGGAATGATGCAATTCTTAGTGCGTTGGAAAGCTGGGAAAATGAGCTACGTGATGCTTGAGCAATAACGCTCATCCTAGGTCCATACGGAGCCGTGCACGGCTCGGCGACCTCGGGTCGCCTAGGATGTGTCATCATGTACATATAGTCTTGTATGTTGACACTTGGATAACAAGTACAGTTGACTCCCACTGTGCCACACGTGTTCCCATGCTCCCCCAAGACAACCCTACGCTTCCGCAACACCGGGTCTGTGTGCATCGGCCTCCCCTTGGTCGCCGTTGCCGCTGATTGGTGCCTACACCATCCGGTTGAGGCTAGCACACCGAGCCCGGTTCACACCTTGTGTCCACCAGCCTTCTTGGCTGGAGGGTTTGTAGGCTGCTTGCCCTTGGCCCCGCCTCGCTGTCCAACTAACCCACCAGCCCTTGCAGCATCCACGCGCATGTCGCGCCCCTGATGTGCACGCGCGTTCGGCCGTGCATCAGAGTAGTGTTTCGGGTTCGCCGAATATACTTCGCTCATGTAGTCGCGCAACGCCCTCCAGCTTGTCCAAGCTTGGCCAGTGTCTGTCGTGGTGGTCTTGTCCTTCAGCTTCTCGCTGGTGAGACCATCATGCAAGTACTCCAGCAGCATGCAGTCCAGGTACTTGAACGTCTGAGTTCCATCGCCCTCGGTGAAGCTTTTAGCTACCTCCACGAGTGCGGTGAACTTGCTCAAGTAGGATTCGAGCGAGCTTCCCAGCTGCCTGAAGTCCTTGATCTTGTGGAAGGCGCGCTTTGCCTCCTCATGTTGGGTGCACTTCTTACGCATGATCGCGCAGAAAGTCTCCCACGGCATGGGCTGCCACTCGAGGTGCGGCTGCTGCGCAGTCCACTCCTTGACCACGTACTTGAAGAGTTTGTCTTCAAGCCGCGTCGTGGCAAGGTCGCCCNAGTTCCATCGTCCTCGGTGAAGCTTTTGGCTACCTCCACGAGTGCGGTGAACTCGCTCAAGTAGGATTCGAGCGAGCTGCCCAGCTGCCTGAAGTCCTTGATCTTGTGGAAGGCGCGCTGCGCCTCCTCATGTTGGGTGTACTTCTTATGCATGATCGCGTAGAAAGTCTCCCACGCCATGGGCTGCCACTCGAGGTGCGGCTGCTGTGCAGTCCACTCCTTGACCACGTACTTGAAGAGTTTGTCTTCAAGCCGCGTCGTGGCAAGGTCGCCCCACTGGCTGAGTGGAGCCTTGTGGATACGTAGAACGTGCTCCATGTGGTTCAGCCAGTCGGTCGACTTCACGCCCTTCCGGAAGATCTCCACACTGTGGAGGAAGGGCGTGTTCATGACCGACCCCGAAGTCGTCGAGGTAGGCAAGTCGTCGCTGCCACCGGCAGTGGCATCCGCAGCTGCGGCACGCTGCGCTTGCTGCTGCATCTGCACCTAGGTCACGCTCTGCAACGCCTTGTCGAGGTCGTTGCATCGACGGCTTGCCTCATGGGTGGCCAGGCGGTGTAGCTGGCGATCACGGTCAAGGTCCGTTATGCTCTGCCCGACGTGGGCCAGCAGGTTGGCCAACGCGAACTTGAGCTCTGATGTCGTCAAAGCATCGGTAATAGCCTCCAGGGCCTCGCGTTGTCCGTGCACCCTTACCCACTGCAAGAGGGTACGGTTCGAGTACACGCCTCCAAGGAGTCCCACCTTTCGGAGGAGACTGTCGTCGGCGACGACGCTCGAGTGGGCGCTGCCTTGCCCCATTGCGGCCGCATCGTGGGAAGGAGGGTCCGCCCCCATTCCTCCGAGTGGTGCCGTATCTCCACCACCGGTGGTGATCTTGAGTCGGCCTGCGGCCTTGGCAGCGAACTCCGCGAGCCTACGACGGTCGTCGCGAATTGCCTTCGCGGCGACGTCGTCCGGTTCGTTCTCGCAGGAACTTCCCGTGTGGCTGCTTTCAACGCCCTTGCTGCTCTTGGCAGTCTCGCTGCCGTCGGCAACTTCAGGCGATGCGGCGGGCGTCTTGCCCTTCTCGAGCAATCGGCTCGAGTTCATCGCCCGACGATGGCGATGGTCGCGATCCTCGTCGCCTTCGCCATCGTCGACGTCGTGCTCTTCGTCGGGGTATCCCCACGGGAGATCCTCCTCCATGGCATCGTCCGTCGCGTGGGGGTCGCCCACGTGCGCGTCGACGTGCTCGTCAAGCACCCTTTTCGCCTCCGCACGCTGCTCCGTATCGCCGAGGTTGGCGTCGGTTGCCTTCGGCGGTAGGGTTGCCCTTGGCGGTACGGTTACCTTTGGGTTGGCAACCGTGCTCGCGGCGGCGGCTCCCAAAACTTGGAGTCCGCCGAGAGCTCGTGGTGAGGCCGTCACCACCTTGCCTTTGTTGGTCCTAGACGGTCCGGCACTTGCCATCCCGTCGCTCATGCAACTAGCACGTGAAGGATGTTGTGAGGATCACCCCACAACAAGGAGGAATCGCCTCCTAAGACGTTGCTCTCACGATCGGTGAGGCAATTTCAATTAATATTTCTATTTTCCTAGGCCGCCACGTCGGCACAAGGTCGTGGGTTTAGAAACTAGTCCTCCTAGGCCGTGACTCACGGCACTTGGTAGCAACTAGGATCTAGGAAAACAGAAAATCAAATACAAGGGAGTAACAAGAAGTGTGAGTACCGCTCACAAAACTAAGACAAAGAGCAAGAAGAGAAGCAAGTACAAGGTCTAGAACAAAAGACTACTTTTGTTCTTGTCTTCTTGTCTTCTTGTCGTTCTTGGCCTCCTCTTGAGTCTTCTTTGCGCGTCGTGCGCCCCTTGGCGGCGTCCTCCTTGAGCCGGCGTCGTTGGAGGAGCCGCCAAATATCCCCAAGGTGGCACCCTCCTTCTTTTTAGGGTGCTCTCAGGTCGTGAGAGTCCCTAAGCTTGGGGAGGGACGCTGTCCCAGTTTTTGGATGAAGGAGGTTTGAAGGAGCCTTGAAAATGAGGAGGATTTTGTGGTTTTAGAGGTGGGAACTCCCCAACCCGCCCCACAAAAATCCTCCTAGCCCCCTGGAAGTGTGGAGAGGCTGGAAG